>JABXWE010045862.1:0-10864 GCA_014611495.1 Limonius californicus
TGGAGTTTCTCCCAAGCAGCCAGTACAGTTTTTTATATTTCAATCCAAGTTCTTTCCTTTTCTTTTTTATATGGACTTTCCAGCGTAGCCTTGCGTCAAGATTCATGCCCAGATATTTAGCTGACTCTGCATGTGGTATCTGGGTATCATTAATTCTGATGGTTAGATTTTTTTTGTTTGTTGGTGTTGTTGATATGCACAGACTTACTTTTATTTAGCTTGATGCGCCATGTTTTAATCCAATTATTAATTCTATCAATAGAGGCTAGAAGCTTCTCGGCAGCCTCTTCATGACTTTTTCCAAAGGCAGTAATTGCCGTATGATCAGCAAATGTTGCTATTGTTTCACTTTATAGGTTAGGGATGTCGCTAGTGTACAACAGATAGAGTACTGGACCAAGTACACTTCCTTGTGGCACTCCTGCCTTAATCTCTCTTATTTTAGAATAAGCCTCTTCCTGCTTAATTGTAAAGTATCTTTCTGACAAATAGGATTTTAAAAGCTGAGAATGTTGTCAGGGCAGGAACATGTCCAGTTTGTGAAACAAGCCTTCATACCAAACCTTGTCAAAGGCCTAGGCAACGTCAAGGAAAATGGTGGAGCAAACTTTTTTTCTTCTAGTGATTTTTCCATTATATCAGTAATTCCGTGTATCTGGTCTATTGTGGAATGGCTTTCTCTCAAGCCAAACTGATGCGAGGGAATCAACTCCTTCTCGTCTATTATCGGTTTCAGTCTTTTAAGAAACAATTTTTCGTAGAGTTTTGATATGACAGGGAGCAAAGAGATAGGCCTGTATGACGAAACTTCATGGGGGGGACCTCTGCTACTTTCCATATCTTCGGAACGTACCTCAATCTGAATGAAGCGTTAATAAGATTGGTCAGTTTTACAATAGCTTTCCTAGGGAGTTGTTGCAGGAGCTCTCCTGTAATCAGATCAAAACGAGGGGCTTTCTTCGGATTGATGTTATTTTTAATTTCATCAGAAACTTCCTTTGGTGGGGTGGGTCTGATGACAATATCCTCTTGTCTTGGTTCAGCCCAGTCCTGGAGATCCTCTCCATCGTTTGGCTGGAAGGTCTTTTCTAGATGTTCTGCAAATCTGAACGCCTTTTGCAAGTTGTTGCGAGCCCAACTTCCATCAGCATTTCTGATTGGCGGATTCTGTAGTATATGCCTTTTTAAATTCCTGGTGGCTTTTCATAGGGAGTAGTCAGTTTTGTTGTCGTTAGTAAGTTCGCTCAGGTATTCACCAATCGTCTCATTTTTAATACGTTGTATTTCACGTTTTAACTGCTGAGTAGCATTATTTAAAGCTGTTTTATCGACACTATCCAAATAATACAAATAACAGAAAATCTCCATTTAAGCTTGTCCCGGTTTATGTTTCCGCAACTGTAGGGTCATAAATAAAATTGAGAAGATAGACAGTTACATTAATAAAAGAAAAAGCAGTTGTGCAAAATTGTACTATGCTGTTAATACGTGTATTCTTGTAGTAACTGAACAGCAGTGAATTCTGGGTACTCTCCTTAAAGCAACCACAAAGACTGCAATCTCTCGAAATAAAGTATATAAGAGCAATGGAAAATGCAACCAAAACGGAGCAGATCAGGGACAAGGATATCAGAAGACGATTTCTAGCCTTCTTATGATATCCTTGTCCGGCTCACATCGACCTCTGAAATTAAAAATTGAAAGAAACCAGCTACTGCGGATGGATCGCCTAAACAGGATGCAAAATAACTACCAAAATCAGTATGGTACATGGGGGTTGATACACAAAGAACGAGAGGAAGACCGAGAAAAACCTAGTTTGCAACTATTAAAGAAATGGTAAGGAACGGAGGATTAGCCTGGAACGTGGCCCTACTCATCATGATCATCATCTGACATGGAGCTGACTCAAGGGTCTAAGATAAAATAAAAAAACAAGAAGGGATGGAAGGCATTTTGTAAAATCTTCGACATCTTCAGGTAAACGAGGTACCGCCAAAGAAGAAGACAATAATGAGCTGACTTTGAGTGGAGTGTGCAGTCGATGCATACATGCACATTTGGCAACATGGTACAGAATAGAAGGAGTGGGTTCACTCTTTGTAATACAAAACCGAACAACAAATTTCCACACCAGTATACAAGTAAATCCCTGTTGTTTTCTTTGTTTTACTGACTTTAATGGGGTTTGTTAGTGTCTTAATATAAGAATTGCAAAGGGAGAGATGGCGGGCGCCACAAAAAATAATATTAAAAATAGATCACACTTGAAAGAAGGTTGAGAAACTGGCTGATCTAGTATTATTACAAATTACCAAACAAAATGGATGGTGTGTTTTACTAATTTCGCAAAAAAAATTTTCGGCGTTTAAAAAAATCAAAGTCGGAGAATTTTTAAACAAATTTTTTGAAAAGGGCGCGCGTGCTATCGTGGAAAAAATTTAATAAAATCCTTACCTGACACCATAACTGAAATTGGCATATAATAACTCATTTTTCATACAAAAATTTTTTTCAAAAACCAGTTATTAGCTGTTGACATCAGTCTCTCTACATTTTGGTCGCTCTGTATATGTAAGACATACGTAAATGTTTATTTTACCGATTCATTAGGAAAACGTTTTTTAGGATTAACATTTCCTTATTTTATAAATTATCTAAAGTTAACTACTCACTATATTATTTTGATGAATTTTTGCATTTCCCGGTGATTAAAATGCTGCATTAGTAGAATGTTGAAATTTAATAATTGTGTTACAATTCCGGTTATATCGAGTTGTTTAAAATTGTGCATCATGTGTTTTAACCATTAAGCACACAATGATTTATTGCACAATATTTCATAGGTGAGTGCAGATAAATCAGTTTGTTGAATTAATAGCTGTTCAGGGAATTTATTTAAGACTGCTTAAGCCCCAATGTTCCTGTTCTGTGATCGCGTTCGCTCTATTACAGCTAATCTCGAGATATAAACTTGTTCAGTATATGTAGATTAGAGGTATTTGAAAGCATTTATTTGTCTTCTACAATTCAATGTTAAAAATATCGCTTATAGTACAGGAGGTTTCGGAACAAATGGAAAGCATTAACGCAGTAGTTTCTGAATGTAAAAAGCCATAAAATCTATTTGAAAATACTTCCTTACAGAGCTTTCAGCTTGGATTATCTTTCTTTAATTTTCCCAATCAAACAATGTACATTTTTAGTTATGCGTTTCAGTTCTGAATTGATCCTGAAAGTTTGACTCACAGAAAATGATAATATCATTTAGTAAGAAGGTTAGAGTTAAAAAAAAAGTATACAATGGTACCACATATTAGTCGAATAAAATTGAACATATACAGTAAGCTACAGTATGTTCAATAAAATTTTCAAATGTAATAACTAACTGTGGAAAACAAAGTTTCTGTTTCTTTCAAGTTATATAATATTTACTATAATTATTTAATTGTAGTGAAAGCATAATTAAGCTGCGATAAGTATTTTTACTTTAAACCACGCAATATTTTCTTCTAAATAAATTACTATCATTCTGTAAGTTCCTCAAAATCTGCTAACAGTAGACGTTTAATTTGCTTGACAAACTATGAGCGATTATATGCAAATTCTTGCAAGATCTTTAGTAAATAGAGCTCCACGGGTTGCCTTAAGCAGATCTAACTATCACTATATTGAAGTTTATGCTTCATACTTAGAAGAATAACTGTATTTTATTTAAATAGAAATTTGATAAATTTGTTACCACAACTGTACAGATTTAGAAGAAAATACACATACACGTACCATACCATTTTCCTTTTAGTAAGACATGCTACCAATAAAAATAAATAGAAATTTAGAAAATATTATAACCTAAAATACATTTTAAAAAGAATTTAGGTCTGATGCAATCGACTTGTGGATTAATTTTATAACCTAACTTGTGAGTTTCTGCTCATCTATGCAGGAGCTGTTGTATTGTTGGTATACTTCGGTGGTATAGGCCCGGCCTAAGTATCCGGTTCTCTATACTATAGGGAACCGCATACTTAGGCAGTAGTGCCCATTGTACCTCCCCGTCGTATGTTTAGGGCTCAAGCAGTGAAGTTGTTTTGCAGAAACGCAAAATACTGTTTATTGGTACCTCTTGTATATCTCCAGGGTTCCGAAATCCGCGCCCCAGGTGGCTGTGTCTGAGTGCCGACCAAGCTGGGCGTTCACACAGCACATGGTATGAGGTATCTTCCTCCATTAAGCATCTATGGCAGAGAGCGTTTTTTCCACCGTCATCCTGAGATGATCTCTGCTCAAGCGCAGCATTTCTTTGGATACTTTAGGCCAGTGGTACTCAACCGATGGTACGCCAAGACATCTTAGGAGGTACGTAAAAGTTTATTCAAATTGCATGAAAGATCAGAGCTACAGAAAACCATTTCTTTCCTGAGTGAACTTCTATTGTTTGCTATTGCTAGTGTACTCAATAGGAAAGTCATAGTTACTCATGGTATAGATCCTACTAATTTCTAGTTGTTTCACAATCACTGGATAAAGAAATGTTCTCCACATTCTTAAATTTTAAATGACTACCGTTTGGTCTGCTCTACTCAACAATGATATCTAACAGCTATGCTCGATATGGCGCCAATAATATTGTGGTTCTATAATCACGAGTGCTATACGTACTACATAGCTTGATTCTTTTTTTAGCGTATGAAATTGGTGGATTTCATTGATTTTAAATGTAATTATGTATAACTTGAATTACAAACCAAGAACTTTGGGGGTACATAGTTGTGTGAAAAAGTGTCCCTAGGGGTACGGGGATAAAAAAAGGGTGAATACAACTGCTTTAGGCGATAGGCTCCAAATAAGTTGTTTTGCTTGGCTACACGTTTCCCGACAATGCGGTCATGCCTAGCTACCCAGTGTGGGGTTACACCATTGTTGGTCTCCAGGGTCTGTAAGATCGTCTAATACTTACATACCAGCCTTAGTGTTTTCTTCGGGTTTTCCAAGATCCCCAGTGGGAGTAAATATTGATGTTTTTGTTTCTGTATGACTGACTTGTGATTTCTGTGGCACAGATTAGCAGGTTTTATCTAAAAGATCGTTGCAGACGTTCCAAACGGTTGGGTTAACTTGGTTCCAACCCTCACCCAGTCAGCCTTCCTGGTGCCATCTGTGTACAATATAGGTCTATTCAATAAGATTAAAATAGTGGCATTAATTGTACGATGTATGGTAATGTACAAACAGCTCCTTTTGAGAATCCCAAAAAAATGTTACCATCGCTTCACCAGCTTACAACACAGTTTCTGCTTTCTTCGTTTTGGAAATGTGGTGTGACACCATTGCATGATTGCAGGTTTCATCAGTTGTCACAATTTAGTCCAAACATTCATCTCCTTCTCTCTCATATTACTGCAGTAAAGAAGAAGCGCTTTGCCAACGATTCAACTTGTTCTTCTGTCAACAAGCGCAGAACTAACTGGTACTCGTCGTACAATATTGTAGTTTGTTTTTGATGATGTCTTCCGACACTAATTTGTAAATTTTAAGAAATTTGACGAACTGTTAGCTGTCATTCTTCCTAGATAAGAGCATTAACATTCTTCATTTTCCCGATTAACCGAAGTTGCATCGTCTTACATTAGGCTCATTTTCTACACGAGTTCTCCCGTCTCTAAAGAATTTCGATTTCTAGAAAGACATTGATCGCCGTATTCTGTTCGTAATCTTGTAAGAATTTCAGTCGAATTTACGCCTTCGTAAAAATTTGATTATTACGCGCTGTTCACTACAGTGAACGGAACTTTGCGACATCGTCACTGTAACTATCAATACAGTATTATAGGTAAACAATTACCATGGATACGTTAAGAACAGTAACGGCCAACTATTAATAAATTTCATTTTTGGACATCCCTCGTAGTATCCCTTTTATGCTTTACTTTAAGAAATTGTTTAATAAAATATAGATTTGAAGCTTAAAGCTTAAAACAAGTTTATGTCAATTCTAAAATTGATTTTTCGATAACAGTATTTTAAAATTAAACATTATCAAAAATTATAGTTTTTCTTATAAAATAAAACACTGATTGTAGCCCTTTTGATATTCTTAATGTCATAATATTCAACTAAAAGTCCGGTTTTCAAAAAATATTAATACATTTGTAAACGAACCATTCTAACAAATTTGTACATATTGTTGCACACAATAATAAATAACAATAATTTGATATTAATAGGTTATTAAATAAAAACTGTATCAATGATTATTGAGTAGGTAGAATCTTCTGAAAAAATAGTAGGAATCCTTATAACTATATCTACACCTTTCGAAAATAACTGTTTTGAATTTTTTAGGGTTCAGAAACTAAAAATTTGTTTTACAAAGCAAATGTTTGCTTTTTATTTCTTGTGTTTCGTGTTATATTGTCTTTCATAAACAGTTATTAATCATTTCGCTCATATTTCCAATAATCATATTTATAGTTCCAACCATGTTGATGGTTAATTGAATCGTGGATATATTAAAGTATGCTGCATAAGATACTTCTGAAATCGTTGATAAGAAGAGTCTTACGAAATTGTAATAGCTGTCTCCGCCTTCCATTCCGATATCGCAGGATTTTCTATTTGGGAAAATGCGCGACCAATCGCTTAAAGAGTGGGAGGGTTATCAGTGAGGGTAAGAGCTATATTCACCTGAACAACGGGGGCATTATGTGACCTATAATCACATGAGGGACGTGCCGCTGGAAAATTTACAACTTCTACATTGATGGCTGTGACCTGTTGAACTAATAATTAGCTAATCAATCTGTTCCTTAATTATTGAAGCAGAAAAATCAATTTTATGTAGAACGTCAATATTTCAGAATTGAACTTTAAACATGGTTTAGCTGGTTCTTATTCCTCTAAACATTTTAAAATTTTTGTTCGCAGTTATTTGAAATTGTTGCTGAAAAGTTTGTGTGCTAATTATATGAAAAGTAAACAAAATGTCTAATTGAAGAGATTCAAGAAATGTTTCATTGCGGAGTTACAGCCTACTGGAGAAAGTTTGAAATTCTATATACAGTTTTTAATTGTTATGGTAATCTTGGCAGAAAGCTTGAAAAATACGACAGAACCGGAAATTATGTGCCTTACGAGAAGACTGGTAGAAACGTCTGGAGCAATACAGGGCAAAATAAAATTAAAGAGAAACAAGGACAGAAACTATAAGAATAATGTCGAAGAAGAGAAGAGAACTAATACAAGAAAGGAATCAGCAAAGCATAGAGTACGTGGAACTGAACAAAGTTGACAGAAAGTCTATCAAAGATAATATAAAAATATAGGAAAACAAAATTAATCGAATCTATAGCGAATAACCAAAATATGACCGTCCTTAGATCAAAAGGTGCTAACAAAATAATACCAATGGAAGATGAAGAGGGGAAGAAAGATAAGAGACCGTCATAACATCGAAAAAAGAGTTGTGACATTTTACAGGAAGCTATACGAATCAAAGTCAGGAATACCAAAACATAGGACACAGAAACTAGCAAGAAAACTGATCAACGAAAACTTCCAGAAATCAAAAAAGTGCTTTAATCGATTATAAAAAATTGAAACCGGAAACGATACTATTACCAAAGAAACCCTGAAAGAGAGAAGTGGCATAATGTTGAAGTATGTTATTAAATAAATGCCTAGAAGAAGCTACAATACCGGAATCATGGAGAAAAGATACTACTGTTCAAAAGGACTACAGTTTAAATTTAAATTACGGCGACCGGGTGGCGCAGTGGGCGAGAGTCCGCTTCGCAACCGGTCGACCCGAGTTCGACTCCCGTTGTGGCCCGAATTTTAATTAATTCGGGAGCAGCGGAAGTGATTCGGTAGCATAGTTGGGGGGGTTTTTCAAGGGTGGGGCATGTTAGACTCGTGCATAGCGCTACGCGCGCTGATCCGAGGTAAGCGGGGAGGGATGAGAATCGTGGAGTTGCTATGGCAACTCCACGATTCTTTAAAAAAAAAATTTTAATTACGAGCGGCCTATAATACCAACTACTATACCAGATCTATAAACTCTCCACTGGTGCAATTACAAAAAGAATTACCAATAAATTAGAACTATACCAATCAAGAATACAGATTCAAACAAGTAATGATCTACCGACATTAAGAAACCTTCTTGAAAATTATTTGTGACATTCATAGATTTGACTCTGTCGAGACCTGGGCAGTCGAAGAAGCTCTATGGAATAGTGTTTTGAACTATCACTACATGATACTCATACAATAAGGTATACTGCGGGTGAAACTAGAAGAAGAAGCTTACCCCATAGCGGTTAGAAGGGGTGTACGATAGTGAGATGCGTTGTCACCTAAGCTGTTTATCATTACCCTGGAAGATGTTTTTAGGAGTCTGGACTGGGAGGAGGAAGATATCAGCATTAATGGTGACTTTCTAAATAATCTTAAATATGCAGATGATACAATTTTCATCACTGACAACAAATAAGACCTTCAGTCTATGATGAACAATCTAAACACGGAGCCAAGGAAAATAAGCCTACAAATCAATAAACAAAAGACTAAGGCTGTAACAAACACAGTCGAAGACTTAAATATTACAGCAGATACAGTCCCTCTATATCAATTTGGAAACTACAATATACCTAGGCCAAATTATAAAACCAAATAAAGCTTTCGAAAAATTGAGATATATCTAAAAAACCGAAAGTTCCTGCAATACTTAAAAACTAAAATATACAATGCGTTCATTCCTTTCAAAAAAGGCTTCAGCAGAAATGATCATCTACTGACAATAAGAACATTGCTTGAAAAGGCAGATGAATGTCGCTTACAATTATCTGTGGCATTAATAGATTATGAAAAGGCCGTTGACTCTGTCGAGACCTGAGCAGTCGAAGAAACGCTATGGAATAGTAGAGTGGACTACCGTTATATGACACTAACACAAAAAGCGACAATAACTGTGCAATTAGAAGAAGAAACTGACCCCATACCGGTCATGAGAGATGTACAATAGGGGGATGCGATGTCACTTAAGCTGTTTACCACTATCCTGGAAGATGATTTTAGGAGTCTGGGAGGGGAAAGGTATCAACATCGATTATTAATTTAATTATGATTTTAAATAATCTTGAATATGTAAATCATATAATGCTCATCACTGATAACAAACCAGACCTTCAATCTATAATATAAACATTACTAATGTTATGACAAACACAGAAGAAGACTTAAATATGAATTTTTTAGATGCAGTCCCTTTCAAATTCGAGAATACACACACTTACCTAGGCCAAATTATAACACAAAATAAAGAAAATCAATAGGCGGAAGTAAGATGAAGAATTAAACTAGGATAGGCAACTTTCGGAAAAAGGACTTATATTTAAGAAACCGAAAGTTTCCTCGATATTTAAAAACTATAATATTCGAGCAATGCGTTCTTTCAGTGGTTCTTTCAAGGCTAACTAAAAACAGTATGGGTAGGTTAGTAAAATGCCAACGTCCTATGGAGAGACAGATGCTTAACATCAAGCTAGAAGATAGGAAAGGGTCGCATGGAACAGAGACAAAACAAAGATTGTTATCATAAGAAAACGAATGGCAACCCTAAAATGGAAACATAATGTGAGGTTAGAAGACAACTGATGGAATTTAGGAATTTTACATAAATGTAGAACCAGACGACGACCATAGATGCCATGGTCAGATGACATTAAAAGACACGCAGAAGTACAGTAGAATCAGAGAGCACAAAATAGAATAAAATGGAGAGAGAAGTGTATCGGAAAAATATATTACGAAGGAGCACGAGAATGTATACATAGATTTTTTTATTTTCTCTCTATTTTATTACTTTGGCATTTCCCAAACTTCTCATATTCCTTACAATAATATCTTTAGTGAAACGCACTGGTTCGAGCATCTCTACGTAGCAAGCAAAAAGACCTGTTTCAAATTCCAATCAGAGTATTTTAAATGTTGGTTTCATTTGTACCTATTGATATTTGTTTGTTAACATTAGCGGTATTATTACCTTATTTTAGAACCTAGTATGGTTCAGTCAGTACAAATCAGTTATTTATCAAAAAAATATGAGTTTGTTAAACCTGGGTGGTATTAAAAATTGATACATTACTAACTGACTAAAATAAACACTAGGTGCGTTCTGCGCAAAATTTCAAAATGAAGAAAGTATTTCCAAAGTAGCGGACAAAATGTTGTTAGTACAAGTCCCACTACAGAATCTGTAATTTACTTTTGGGACAATCCCTGTAGAGTTGTTATATTATTTGGATGTACTATGTACGTTATACAAAAAAATAAGTAAAAAATTCCATCGTCAATTTAACCTAAATCGATATACGTATTTAAATTTGAAAGGGTTTGAGGGTAATATACGTATATCCTTGTAAAGTTTCTATAGAGCATTAAAGAAATCTGGTAATGTCTCTCGTGGAACAGAATGCGTGAGTCTTTGATTATAATACAAAATTGTACATGTCTTTCTGAAAATGTAATTAAATGTACTGTACGTATTGGATAAAGAAGGATTATTGTAATGTTTCATTGTATGAAAATACGTTTGTCTGTATAATTAATTCCCTTCCAGCGTTAAATATTACATGTATACGTTTTGATACGGGATTAAAGGCTCGTGAAATATATTGCAGTTCATTTTTACATAAATGATTTTGTTTCGTGAAATTTATATTGGGTGACATTCAAAGCACGAAAATTATAGAAGTACTGATTTTATGCGGTAAATATTCATTTTAGAACAAACATTTTCAAATAAATGTTGGTTACTTTCTAATTAAACTATGTTTGCCTTATGGAGTTATTTTAGATTCAC
>JABXWE010045864.1:0-13027 GCA_014611495.1 Limonius californicus
TTTTTTTATTAGCCCGCATACATAGTATTAAATATATATAATAAACAATACGTACATAATGAGTATTAATCACCTAACTTTAAAATTTTCTGTTGAATCATAGTTTTTAAGGTACAAGATGTACCAGGAAATCTATTTTTATGAATCCGTAAATATTTTTATGACCATTTTACTTATTTTATGACATTTTAGAATTCCTTAACTTTCAGGAGTCATGCAATTGTACAAAAATAATAATAGATGGGCTCTTCCTCAATAATTTTTTTTATTAACACAAATTGAGAAATCCCCCGTGCTTTTACTTACTCTAAATATTTTTTAGGTATATGTTTTGCTAGTTTATTCAATAATAAATATACAGGGTGTCCCATGGCGGGGGGTAACTCTTTCGCCTACGTGTAGGAGAAGTGAAAAAAAGTCGAAACTAAAGAATGGTCATTTTCGACGTTATGGCCCATTTCAGTTAAATACTGAAGCAGCCGAAACTGTAGATGATACAATTAACATTAAAACGTCATGGTTTATATCCATTTCATATACAGCCTGTTCAAGTCCTCTTACCTACAGATTTCGCTTGCCGTATGGAATTTTGCCGCAGGATCATTCAAAATCGAAACTAACGTAATAGAATTTTATTCACGGTTGAGGCAACGTTTACAAGGAATTGATTAATGAACAGAAAGAACGGCCACTCTTGGTATTTGGAAAATTTACGCGAAATCACAATATCAAAATGTCAACATAGATTTTCAGTAAATATCTGGTGTGGAATTATTGATAACATGCTCATTGGTCCATTCGTTTTTGAGAACCATTTAACCGCCGACAGATATTTAAATTTTCTAGAAGATCATTTAGCAGGTTTGTTAGATGATGATGTCCCCTCTAGCTGAACTAGAATTACTAGTGACTGGGAGGCATACAAAGACCAAACACGAATATACAAAAAAGAAATTCGCTCGATGCAAAGCGACTTTTGGAAAACTCTTTGAAGTTCCATAGAGACCACTACCGCAGCGGCTAGACTACAAAGGATCCTTTCTAAGCACCCTTATAAACAACCACGCTGGCTCAAGCAAGGGGATGGTTCCTTTACAACCAAACTCGAAGAGACAGTGCAAGTGTTAATTCAAACACACTCCCCACGCTGTATTATCACCCCTGACCGTGTATGGCCGAGGCCCGCCGTCCACCTCCCACCGAGGAGGATTGAGAAGTGGCGGACCGGGTCGTATGGGGTGACAAAATCACCTGGACTATAAATTCCATTCTTCCCTACAAGTCGCCAGGAATGGATGGTGTCTTTCCAGCCCTATTAACATGGGGACTGCACTTGATACTTGCTCACCTGGTGCGCATCTACCGGGCATGTAACGCTTTTCGATATATACCGGAGAACTGGACAGAAGTAAAGGTAATTTTTAAGCCGGCCTCGGTGGTTTAGTGGTTAGCGCATTCGCCTTTCGATCCTAGAGACGCGGGATCGAACCTGGCCAAGGTCGGTGAGATTTTTCTAGCGGGAAAAAATCTGAAAATGCGCCTTCTATCGGATAAGAAGTAAAACCGTAGGTCCCGTGCCACTGCGATGTGTGACACGTTAAAAATCACTACTGGAGTTGGAATTACCTCAGTTAGGCAAAATTCTTAGTTAGGGTGTACAATGAGCCAATGATGGCTGCAGTGCTTAGAGATGCTTGGAAAACCGCGTCCTCGATCTCACTCTTTCAAATCAATCAATCAAAGGTAGTTTTTATACGTAAACCAGGGCGTACCGACTACTCCCTGGCGAAGTCTTATAGTTCCATTAGTCTTACCTCCTTCTAAAGACGCTCTCACACCCACTGCACTTGAACCAACATGCTTACGTCCCAGGGATATCTACTAAATCGGCGCTACACGCTGTAGTGAATCGAATTAAGAGATCACTAGATAATAAAATGTCTACTCTGGGAGTTTTCATTGATATTGAAGGAGCCTTTGACAAAGCTTGCACCTACTCTCTGTGAGTGGATAAAGCACATGCTTACGATGAGAGCAGCGCAATTTAATATAGGAGACAGCTCCATTGGAGGTGTAGTGATGAAAGGCTGTCCACAAGGTGGGGTTCTGTCTCTATTGTTGTGGAACACAGTGGTGGACAGCCTTCTAAGCTCACTCAATGATGCTGGGTTCTATGCCATTGGATACGCGGATGACATTGCCGTCCTCATCATAGGGAAATTTGAGGGCATGCTCTGCACCTTAATGCTGACGGCTCTCCAAATATCGGAAAAATGGTGTAGTGATCAGTCGCTCTCTGTCAATCCCTTGAAGGCAGAAAGGATACTATGCACGAAGAAAAATAAGGTTGGACCCTTACGTACACCTCTACTATTTGACACTTTTCTCAGCTTTTCAGATAATGCCAAATACCCGGGAGTTATTTTTGACAAACTGCTGAATTAGGAAAAACATTTGAAAGCTAAAACTGAAAAAGCATGCATGGCTTTCTGGCACTGTCGCCGCGCTATATGTAAATCCAGGAGACTCTCTCCCAAAAGTAACTTGTGGTTGTATACTGCCGTGATTAGACCTATACTATGATATGGAGCACTTCTTGAGTCTGGTGGCCCCGGGCCAGACAAGTTATGGGAGCAACCAAACTAGGACATGTCTGTCTTAATTCTGCAGGTGCTATACGCTCAACCCCTACGGCTGCCTTAAAAGTGATCTTATGCCTTTCACCACTTGACCTTTTTGTGGAGGAAGTAGCTGTAAGGACGGCTTTGAGGCTGCGCCATAAGAGTCTGTGGCACACAGCAGGCAGGGGAGGCAGACATACCCGCATCCTGGATGAGGCAGTCGTGAAGACCTCTCTTCTAGATGCAATGGTAGACTACCTCCGTCCACAATATGCCTTCAACAGACATTTCAGTGTTCATGCCAATGCTGAGCCAACGCAACATATGGACATATCCGTCTTTACCGACGGATCTAAAACAAGGCATGGAACGGGTGCCGGAGTCTTCTTCGATGACCTAAACCTACGCCACAGTATACCACTAGGCAAAATGACTACTGTCTTCCAAGGTAGGTAGTGGGAATAATGCATGGTGAAAATGCAATTCTTTAACGACAGATCAAAACCCAACGTATTGGTATCTACAGTGACAGCAGAGCCGCTTTACTAACCCTGGGTAGTTGCAAAATTACCTCAGGAGTGGTACTACAGTTCCGTGAAGCTCTCGACGATATCTCAGAGATAATGCCATTTTCCATATATGGGTGAAAGGACATGACTGAAATTACGGCAATGAGGAGCTTGATGAGATTGCAAGACTGACCTCCGAACAACCTATTTAGAGACCAGAAACCGTTATTCCTATATCCCTTAGGACATTAAGCTTTATGCTATATCAAGAAACCCTAAACAACTTCACATGAAGATCGGTAAACAGTGAAAGTTGTCGTCATGCAAGGGCTGCTAATATTACTGCACCCTTTCCAAAGATAGCCAAACATTGTGTGCAACTGTCCCGAAAGAACTTGCGATTAGTTGTAGGTATCTTCGGCCCAATCCACACAGAACGGGCGTATGGTGCTGGCGTAGATCTGGCGTGGTGCGGGCATGTGCCCCTTCCATGTTCGCCTATGGGCCAATACAGACAGAAGTGACGTGGTGCGAGCGCGGCGACTTCGACCGACGCCAGGTCACTTCGGCCACACGAATGGTCTACACGAGTGGCGAACGCCATATGAAAAGGTCTGTTTAATTGTTTGTTTCGCTCGTCTTGGTGCAAAATGCGTGACGATTTTCAATTTAATATTGAGTTCTGCGAAGAAGTGCAACTGTATGCAACTATATACGACTATAGACGATCGGATTACTGCAACAGAAGCGCACAAGACCAGGCATGGGAACAAATAGCTCAGAAAGGATGCACCCAGTATCTTCTTTTTCTTTGTATGTTAGCTAAATACACAAGGTCCAACATATCATGGTCGTCTTCGTCGTCCGAAAAGCATCATGAGAACTAGGTAACTACTCCGCGTCACATAGGGCACTGAACAAATGTCTCGTCTGTGTGAATTGAGCGCGCCACGTCTGCTCCAAGCCCGCACCATGCCAGCCCCACGCCAGCACCATACACCCGTTCTGTGTGGATTGGGCCTTATCTGGACAATGCGTCCTAAATCAACACATGCACAGAATGGGACTGCCGGACAGCCCAAACTCTCGAGAATACAACGGGGATAACGGACGCCAAAACACGTCCTGTGTCAATGCCCAGCTCTCGCAACAATTAGAGGTTCTATGTTGGGCGACTTTTAATCTGATATGTCCGAAATCAGCAACACCCCAGACGCGGATGTCCTCAAGTACATCCAAGGGATTGGATGGCTTGGGCGATGCCCAAATTGGGGAGTTGCTGGGGAGGCAGCACAGTGGGCGCACCTAAGTGCACGTGAGGTAACTCAATCTCCCAAATCTTACAATAGCAATGATGTCCCTTTGGCGATCACACATGGTATGTAGTACGAGCACGATGGTGCTCCTGCGCACTTTGCGTTATGTGTGGGACTGTTTTTGAATCAGCGATTTGAAGAACGTGTAATTGGGTGGAGGAGAACAGTTGAGGCAGCGGAACTAATTCGAAATATCAATATGTTCCGTAGGGCAACCAGATCTCTCTTAAGAAGAGCCAGAATGTGTCTCGAGAGCAACGGTGGCCATTTTGAATAATCTTTATAGTGAATTTTCACTAAAATAAAAATAAATACAGTGAAACCTCCTATTACGGGCACTCCCTATAAGCGGACACTTCCTATAAACGGACACATTTCGTAGAACCAATGTTCTGCTATTATTAACACATGTTAAATAGCCTCAATTAACCGGACCCTCTAATATACGGACACGGACAGTTCATAAGTCTCATTTTTAGGAAAAATTGCCCCCCTTAACCGGACAACTAATTTGCGCATATTACATTATCTCACCGTCCTGGTGAAATTTAATACTAGTACTTCCTGTTATAAATATTTGAGCCTTATCACGGTTTTCGCAGAACTAATTTCAACGTTGTATTTCTTTACTGTAGTTTGTTTGTAAAATGCAGAACTTGTTGATTTAGGAGTTTTATAAATTCGAACTTATATTAAGCAGTTTAACTGCGGTGTTCGTAAGCAATAATTATTTATAATTAGAATTATTGTAGTTATGTTCAATAAAATACACTTTTTTGCATGTTTTAATGATTTTCGTGTTCTCTCTTAAACGGACACCTCCTCTACCCGGACATGATTGTTTCTTTTAAGCGGACGCCTCCAATAAACGGACAAAAAGTGTGGAACCATCGGTGTCCGCTTATTGGAGTCTTCACTGTACTGGCTTTCCTGAAACGGTAATTGGGTAATAAATAATAATTTAACACTCTGTATTTTGAACAGTTTACTTTAGGGCATAACTTTATTAGAATTTTGAACTATATTTGGTCTAAAGATTACGTACACGAAGTAGTGACCTCACGTCCTGGGACACCCTGTATGTTTTGCTAATTTATTAAATAATTAATATATACTAAATAGCTGTGTAGAGACGCTACTCATTTAAATTTTTTTAACCGCTTGTTCTCTATCTGCTTGTGCTAGTAAGGAAAAGAATCCTGGAACAGATTACTGCCTCGTTTTATTTTAATATGGTTTTTTGTACTTTGATTGCGTGTATATGTACAAGTACAATCTTAAGTCTGATCTATACCAAAATATTAAGCAAATAGCATGCAAACTATGATTAACTACATTTTACTTCTAATTGATGGTCAGTTATTTAATCGACTAATGCACAAAAACTCAAGCACACCTCAGTTAGAGCACCTTCAAGCAAGCACTTACCCCCAGGGTGTCACAGAGGTGGCCCCTACATAGGGCACACCCTGTTTATGAAAATTACGAGGAAGACTTGCACTACGAAATCTAAAGATAATAATTACAAATTCAATTGGTTTAAATTTTATAAGAGTAAGATTGGAACTAAATGAAAGTTTACTTTTGATATTTTAGGTACTGTTAGGTAAAGTATCTTTTTCTTTTCTGATTAATAAGATTTTCCATGAAGTTTTGAATAATAAGGAAATAAAAGCAATAAGCACAAATGCTATGTAAACATTATAGTCACATAGTTGTAAACAGTACAATATAGCAGATCAAAAGAGTTGAAATTAGTAAGAAGCAAATAACTAAAAGTGTTAATAAAGAAGTTAGAATTTGTAAGTAAATAATAAAATATAGCATTCACATAACATAAGTAAACACAAGAAAAAAATCCGTTAAGGACTTACTTGGTTCCTAAACTGCTACATTTTCTATGGCCCGGCATATATTTACTTCCTGAAGTGACAGCATGCAATCTTAAAGAACCACTGGAAGCTTTGGCTGGGGAGAGATTTAGTGATGCAATAGCTGCAGCATCTATGGTAATTCCACTGACGGACTCCTTAGAGCTGCAGGTGGAGGAACTTGGTGCAGGTGATGGTGGTTCCAGTTTAAGTGAAAGTCTATAAGAAAAAGATTTACCGCATATGGTTAAAGGTTGATGGACAACTCAACAACTAAGTAATATAGCTTCATATAAGGTGAGGGTTGCTTTTTATATTTCGGGATTGGGCAACCCTAGTGCTGCCATCTGGCGTCTCTATCGTAAAGTTTGCCATTTTTGACGGTATACGTACTCAGAACGTTTGGACGTACGAGCGCTATTTGTGTTGTTTACAGTAACTTGAAAAAATCATATCGGCCAAAAAAATTGAATTAAATCGTGAACATTTTCGTGCGATTATTTTTTACAACTTTCGACGTGGATTAACTCAACAACAGTGCATCGATGAACTTAATTCGATTTTTGGCGATGAAGCACCATCAAGGACCAGTGTTTATCGATGGTTTACCGAATTCAATCGTGGCCGTAGTTCGCTCAATGACGAATTTCGTGAAGGTCGTCCAAAATCGGTTGTTGTTCCGAAAAACATTGACGCGGTGCGTGAACTGATACTGCAAGATCGTCATGTGACTTATCGTGAGATTGAGGTATCCTTGGACATTAATGGGACCGGATACATTCAATATTGCATGAACATCTAGTCGTAAAAAAGATTTGTTCGCGTTGGAGACCACATAATTTGACAATCGTTTCAAACAAGCTCGTGTCAATTGGTCGCAAGAAATGCTCAAAACATTCGATGGCGGTGCTTCAAAACATGTGTATAACATCGTGACGGGTGACGAATCGTGGATCTACGCGTATGAGCCCGGAAGTAAACAGCAGTCGACTGTATGGGTCTTCCAAGGCGAGCCAAACCCAGCAAAAGTCGTTCGTGCTCGAAGCACTTCGAAGCAAATGGTCGCCTGTTTTTTCGGAAAAACTGTCTCAACTGTACGATTGGTGCAACGTAGAACGGCAAATTCAGAATGGTACGCAACCATTTGTTTGCCACAAGTCTTCGGAGAAATAAGGAAAACCAACCGCCGAAGACGGATCATTCGCCACCACATCGGCTCGAACAAATGACTTTTTGAGCACTCAAAACGTCGATTTGATAAGTCATCCGCCGTATAGTCCTGATTTGGCACACAATAACTTCTTTTTATTCGTTATTCGTTTTTCGACAACTGAAGAAGCGGTTGATGCGTTCAAAATGTATGTTTTGGAGATACCTCAATCGGAGTGGAAAAAGTGCCTCGAAAATTGGTTCACACGCATGCAACAGTGTATTGACCTTCACAGAGAATATTTTGAAAAACATAAAGCCATTATCGATGATAAATATTTGCTTTTGTTCTGTATTCCCGAAATATAAAAGGCAACCCTCGTATTCATAATTCGTTTATCATTGCAAAAATCAAGAGTTTAATAGTATGTTATACAACGAAAGGTAATATAGGCAATATTTACGCGGATGTAGTTTGCAGCACGAGCCGCAGGCGAATGCTGTAATCATCCAAGTGAGTTGTTATGATTACCGCGAGTTGAATACTGTACTTTATCCAGGACTAATAAATTGGATTTCCACTATTTAAATTTTATAATTTTCACAAAAATGCGAATTAGTATTGTGACATTTCAAAATTTCTTACAGATATAATTTTGACAAGTGTATTTATTTTCATTGTCACTCGATTAATTATCCAATGCTTTAACTGTACGTTTGTAATTGGTTATCAAGGTATGAAGTAATGAAAATTCTATTTTGTAATTGGTTTCGCAGTGTTGAGTAATGAGTTATAACTCACGCTAAATAGTTGTAGGTACTATTACTTGCACAAAAGTAGTTGAATAATGTATGTACAACGTAATAGAAGTGGATAAACATCATTATTAGGTCATTATTTACCATTTTTTTAAAGAATCGTGGAGTTGTCAAAGGCAACCCCATGAATCCCACCCCACCCATCTCATCCCGGCTCAGCATATTTCGCGCTATTCACGAGTCTAACATGCCCCACCCTTGAAAATCCCCACGCCCCAGATACCACAACACCCTAGGAAAGTGCAGTGGTCAGGATTAGAACCTAAGCGACTTTAGTAGAATAACAACGAAGGCAACCGCAGCGGCCACTACTCTACCGCGGTCCCCTAAATTTACTTCATAGGAGCTCCCATCCAATCTTATGGTGTATATGGAAGCATATGGAACGTCGCTTTAACTTTTAAAGAATTTTTTGTCAATATTAATAGTAAAGTGACACGACTACAAATAAACAAAATCTTAAACATTCTAAAATATTACTTTAACAATATCTTAGTATATAAATTACCTTCTTCTGACGTCACCTGGTTTTCCCGCGTTCGAATTTGAACAACACACACGAGTTAAAAACAGCCTTGGCGCATTCCACCAAGAAATGCTACCTAGGATTACGTGAAGGACTGTTTTCCTTCCAAACTCACTCACCCGCGCAGATCAAGGAGTCTTAGCAGATCGTTGGCAGAGTACAAACGTATTGTGCTGGGTAATATTACAGTGCGATCGTAATAGTTACTATAATTTAACATTGTGCCATTTTCTCGTAATAAAACTCGACGATAAAGTCGTATAAAAGACATACATGCAGGAGTCAGTCATTTCGTGGAGAATACCGTGTGGTTTCTCTTATCGTTTGATACAGATAAAATTATCCCCGTTACCATTTTTAACATCCCTATGAAGATCTATCGTGCCAGCAAGTGCTTTGTATCGCTTTTTATCGTTTTCTGTCGTTTAGAACACCAAGATTCGTCGGTATTTTCTCCGCTGTTCCGCAGAAAATCTTAATTGCTCAATCTCAAAAAACATTGTGCAACCTGACGCCATTAACCAGTAACGTCCACCTATCAATATTTTCCTCCCGTCCTTTCCCCTTGGGGGCGTCGACCTGGCAAAAGTCGATCTTTTTGACTTTCTCTATCTTGACTTAAGGTAAAAACCGGCCATATTATCAAGTATTAGTGAAGATTATAAAGAATGATTATTTGTTTAGAAAATGCCTGAATTTGTGAGGCATAAAGGTAGGCGTATTTACAAGAAATAAATTAATCTTCTGCTAGATTTAATAATTAACTGTATTTGGATAGACATTGTTTTCGTTTTTTGATCTTACCGTAAATGCTGTAGTCAGTGACGATTCAAGCAATAGGTTCGGACGTCTCGGAGCTCGTTCGTTATATATTCAATTTACAGAAGGACTGACTCTGGTCAGGTTTGAACGTTTTCGGCATATAACTATACCAACCTTTTTCTTTAATATATTTCTAACCATTCTTTGATAACCTATGACTGTAATGTCCTTTTTGTATGTATTTTGAAGTGATAGTGAGATAAAGAGAAAGCACAACACGGTATGTTCGACGGTTCTTGGCGTTTCCACACTTTCTTCCAATAATCGTGTTCCGCGAAATCTCCCTCCTCTCCCTGTGCTAGCCAAAGAGCTTGTTCCATCGGTTTGTTGCGGGCTCACGAAAACGATCGTTTGCCCCGAAACAACCACCTATATATTTTGTATTTGATATCTGAATTTATTATTTTCAAATAATTATAAATATCTCGCACATTTAATTTATTAATAAATTAAAAGTATAAGTGAGATGTTTTTAAATCTAGCCAGTTTACACTTTTACTTTTTCCGGAACAACTGATAAATGGCTAAAAAGTGGTTATTTTAAGCACCAAAAATGATAAACTGAGGCACAGTTTTTATTGGAACGGTGAATCACCACGGAAACGTTAAATGGGGTAACGATGTTAATTTTATCCGTATTAAACGATAAGAGAAACCCCATGGTAATCTCCAGTAAGTTACTGACTCTTGTTGATATTTACAAGAGTAACTTTAACCCCATCCTATTTTCGCTGATCACAAAACGTCTGTACGTCTTAAGCGATTAGTTAAAACTCCTCCAAGCCAGCAGGAGCCGGTTCACAAAAACAGACTGGATGCAAAACTGAAGACAATTCCTGGAATTGCCAGGTGGTGTAAGAGGTGCTATATACGAATTAAACTAATGAAATTGAAATAATGAAATTCAAACGCGCGAAAACCAGACGAACTTCACAACTAACGCAAAGCCTCCGATGCTACAAATAACTATACTTACTTATACTGATCATCTTCAACAAACTTCTGTAGTTCTTCAATGTATCTAATGGAATTTAAATAGTTCTGTACATGAGCCAAAGTGGTAAGATTCGAGTAACTAGAAGTCTGGTAGTTTGAGATTATACGAAGAATGTTGTTCATTTTTAGAGAACGTTGCTGGGACTCCAATCCGCCCGAGTGTGGATGCGCCACGTCTATGTACACAAGATCTGTCAAATATAAACCTAAAATAAAAAACATTTTTGTGAAAACGGGGTTGCGATTCCTGATTTAAATGGTACCTAAATAAGGGATACATGGTAACTTCAAGCTCTCGATGTGATTCCTGAGATTCGACCAATTATCATTATCTGAAAATACTTCAGCCAGTCTGTCGAACAGTTGTTTTTCCTTCTTTGATATGCAGCCCCAAGTCTTTGAAAGTCTGAAAGCAGGGGTTGTTAAACGGTATGGGTTTGGCACGATGTTGTTGATTAGATCAGTTACCTGTATACTGAGGCACTTTGTAAGGCCGATATTATTGCAAACAGAGAATGTAAGTTGTTAAAATCGTATAATTTCTTAGCTATTCTAATAAAATGACCTAATATCTCTGCTCGTTGCTTTGGTGTAGACCTTGATAATATCTCTTGCACAGTCCAGAAGCTTACCTGAAAATATGGTTATTATTTAATAAGGCGAGCTAAAAAAACAGTGTCTACTACTATTTGCTAGTGAGAATATAGATTTGTTGAAAAAACATGTTTGCAAATTGTAACTAAAATTTCCCAAAAGCACGCAACTTAATAAAGATAGTATAAGTAGTGACCGCGGATCAAAAAGGTCAGGGGAAGCGCAAAGACCATATTAATAAGATTTAATCCACTACATCCTGTATTGGTACCTTCAAATTATGAATTAATCTAGGTAAAGTAGCCAACTGATCTTAATTTAAATATAAGAGAGCTGTTTTTGTGGGTTTACTGTAATCATAGGTTGAAGGTGAAAATACGGCTGTACCGAAGTAGTGTAATTGTAAAAAATATACTACAATTAATTCGGCTTCAACTAAATTTGTACGAAGAGTATTGGAAACAGTTACGAGCAGTATTTAAATTTACACAGGCATTTGATTATAAAAATGGGTATTACAATATTGCGATGAAAATTATATTTTAGGATTTAGTCGCCTTGTCTTACTAAGAACCTGCGCCACCGATCTGGAAGTTTTCTAATACCCTCATGGGGGGATTCTTATGGTTGCATACATATCCACTGATGAACAGCTTAGATAATGCCGTTATATGACTGATATCTTTTCCCGCCTAAAAATTCTTAGTGGGCCACAGAAATAAAAATCGGAGGAAACACGATCACTGAAGTTTGTTTATGGTTTCAATTGTTCTTGTAGCGATATGAGGGTGAGCATTACCTTGGAGAAAACAGCAATTTTCCTTCTCCTCCATTTTTTCCTGACCTTCCGCTTAACTTTGTTGCATAAAAGTGATTAATAATGTGAGGGTCCGTCCCGGACCGCTTTTATTTTTGAATATTTTTGGGCCTTACAGCAATTGAATTGAAATTATTTTAGTTAGTTATTGAATTTTCGATTCCGTTTATTTGTTGTAGTAAGATTACGCAATCTTAGGTCTCGATTTTGAGGATCAGGATGTTTATAAACAGATTTTGTACTCACATATCTTAACTCCGCTATTATTATTTTGCAATTTTGTCACGTAATTTTAGGAACTTACACTATTTAGAATCTCTTGTAATTTATTGTATTGTTGAACGTTCTTGTGAGTTAAGTTGCCGACTTGAAAGATTTTAGAGCAGTTCTGATTAAATGTCCCAGAACTATTAAATTATTTGGGTTAAATTTCAAGGTTCAGTTAGGGAGCATATTTTTCAGGAAGTCGTAAATTTGTATGGTCACGTAGTTTCTTCCCATAAATAGGGACGAACTGTTGAAAGTAGGAAATTATTTTGTACTCGTCCATCGAAGCACATCATATTCAAAATCACCCACGCATTTTGAAAATAGTCTCAACGGTTGCTCTGCGATATTCTCTCCTAAAAATTAATCCATTTCCTTTCCCCGCCTTCAGTAAAGCGCTCTGGCTTGACCGGCGCACCTGGAGGATTTTCCTTGAGCGTTTTCATCCTATCCACGCCTTCAGTACAGCGCTCTGGCTGAACTGGCGCCCCTGTAGGATTTTCCTTCGACGTTATTTCCTCTCCCCGCCTTTAATAGAGCGCTCTGACTTGACCGGCGCCCCTGTAGGATTTTCCCTCGACGATACATCCTTTCCCCGCCTTCAATAGAGCGCTCTGGCTTGACCGGCGCCCCTTTAGGATTTTTCCCTCGACGATAAATCCTTTCACCGCCTTCAGTTGAGCGCTCTGGCTCGACAGGCGCCCTGAAGGATTTTCCCTC
>JABXWE010045866.1:0-34695 GCA_014611495.1 Limonius californicus
TAACTACGCTAAACACTTATTAGAACACAATCATGCATTTACATCAAATAATATAGTAACATTTGTACAATTTTGTGATGATAAACGTAAATTGGATGTACTCGAGGCCTTTCAAATTCACAAACACACTTTAACAAATACACCTTTAATAAGTGAGCAAATTAAGCTTATAAATTCCCCGCTATTGGAAGTATTGGAATAGAAAACCAGAGCATAGTCTCCGAAATCAACATCCAGTGTGCTGTTGCCCTAGCTACAAATGTTTACAATATTAAATGCTTTAGAAAATGACATGTAAAATGTCGAAATACGTAGAAAGCACAAAAGATAAATAGCTATTGAAATTAAGTCTATTATTATTATTAAAATACATATAAATATGAATTTCGACGAAGTAAGGCGAAAAACAATTAACAACTTAAATTGTAATTATTTATGCTGCTAGATATTACTCATTTTTATGGGTTAGTTGGTTCAAGAGACTTCAAAGAACTTATACATTCATGCTTGAAGATTTACATATCCAAAAATAAATATTTTGTTCTTTAGAAACATTGTTGCAGTCGCCAAAATTGAATTTTCGAACTTTCAGATAACTTTAATAAAAGTCAGAAAATGAGCTATTAAAAAAAAACTGGATAACAGCTCAAGGTTGAAATTTGTTAATTTTAGCATATATCTTGATAAATAAGATACACCGAAAAACAGTTATTGTCCATCCCAAAGTATATACATAAAACCTAAGCACACAAGGCGCTAAAACATATCAGATTAAAATGATTTTGGCAAATCATGGTTCAATCAGTCTAGCGAAACGTCCAAGCGCACTGATTATGCTGGGCGTTGCCCGCAAAGGACAGTGCGATCTGATCATAAAATAACAAATACATTTTTGGTTAAATAATAAGAGATAAAGATACTGGTTCTAAATAGTGTAGATAAGTGTAACTACATTAAATACGAAAATTAAAATACTTAAATTGTTGGGATTATTGAATGAAACCTCTATTTTCCAGGGTTTGTTCTATTTAACTGGACAAGATGTAGATTTAATTTGTGACAGCGGTTGCCATAATACTATGGTTTCAAAACCAAAATTAATAAAATATCATAAATCTAATAAGCTGTGATTGCCCATCAGATCGGCTTCAACACTATGTTTATTGATTACTCGATTTACCTCTTCTATCAGTCGCACGAATAATTAAACTAACATATCGAAATACAATTTACATTTAAATATTATTCACAGTCGATTAATGTAAGACGTTCGCAACATTCCAATTCGCGTTTCACTATACCAGATAATCTTGGATTTGCAGCTCTCGCTCTACTTCATACAACTTTTAGAAAATCCATTGTAGTTGATTCGCTGTTCACAAAGAATTAGCGAATTGAAAAGTTCAACAGGAGAATTAAAGAATTATCCGATTGCGTGTTGGTTCCTCCAATTACCGCGATAGATTTTCTCGATTTGTTTGAAAACAATCCAGTTAGATTATCATGTGGAAGGACGTCGAGTTCTATTCGGCCTTTGGTTGTCCTGTCAACCCCAGGGCAGTGTGCGTGCCGTAATAAAATATTAAACTTGGCCGCAGAAAGTCAGTTGTAGTAAACGAATATTTGAAATGCAGGGAGAAAAGATTCGGGAAACATTTTTGTGGGTATGTGCCTAGACTTCGAATTGAGCGATGAAATGTGTAGGATGTAGGATTTCCTACATCAAAATTATAAACGCATTTTCTTGATTGTAATTGTTTTTTTGTAACCAATTTTATTTTCTCAGAAAAAAAATGTAGAATAATAATGGCTTTGGATTCTGTTTTCATTTAAATATATAACAAATACTTATAACATCACTAAGAAAAAAATCGCTTCTGGTTGTTATTTAATAGGACACTAGCCGAACCCGTGGGTTACGTGTCACGTTCTTCTATAGTTTCATTAAAAAATAAATAACACAGCTGCATACGGCAAAGTAGGGTTTTATGGCATGAGATTAGCGTCTGTGGGTGCAGTTTGCTTCTATAACTAAAACCTTCATAATTTAATTAAGCAGGAAACTACACCATGAAGCTTACTCAGCATTTAAGGCTCGCTCGGGCGAAAAACAAAAATGTAGTTCAAAGAACAAATCATTATGTTTAAATTAGGCGTCGGCAACGTTTTTTGGCTGCGGGTCAAAATCAACCAAAATGTTACTATATTAAGACGTTTCGGGTCAGTGGTATTTCATTATAAAACAGTGTTTTAGTGATTAATAAGATAAATGTTATTGAGAAAATAATTACAATATGCTTCAAAACTTTAAACATAAAAAACATAATTATAATTATTCTAATTATTATAAAAACAAGTATAATTGTCAAATTTTAGTTCATTAATGTATGAATTTTATTTATAAACGTTTTCTTCGTTAACTATTGCTCCCCTGATGCTGAATATGTGACGTCAACTTAATCACCTTAAGACGAATACAAGCATCTGAATTTTCGGTACTTAAGCTGCTCCTGTTCTTACTTAAAATAAATTTCATGTGTGAAAATATTTGCTCACATTTATAAGTAGAACCGAACGCGGACAAAATGGCAAAGCCATTTTTTTTAAGATGAAAACTTCGTAGGAAGTAATAATCAATCATTTCTAAACTGAAATTGTCAATTTTAAGATATTCAAAATCCCGCAAATCTAAAATATTTTCTTCTATTTCGTTGGGCTTTATTATAAATGTCAACATTTCGCCGTGCTTCGTAAAACTTTGAAATCTACTTTCAAATTCATTTCTAATGTTCAAAATCCAACTTTCGAACACATTTAGATTGCTTTCATCGACATTTTCTTTCTTATGTTGGCTTTTTAACAAGGGAAAGAATACAAATATTTTAGTTCTTTTGTCAGTTTAAAATAATATTAATTTAGAAGGAAAACTCTTCCATTCCTCGTACATTTTAAAAATTGTGTGTTTATTTCGTTGGAGTCGTACACTGAAATCATCATAATGGTTCATTATGTCTGTTAAAAACCATTCTTTATCATTGAGTTCGAGAATATTTCCTTATGTAATTGGTGCATCATTTCCACCAATTCCATAAAGAAATATTTGTATATCATCAAAGCGCTCTACAAGTCTGATCATGCTACTATTATGTTTACGATCTTTTATTACTACTTTTTCATTACATTCTTAAGTTGTTGCGTAGATGCCTTTGCAAATAAATTTTCTTCATGTATGAATGTTTATGTTTTATAACTAATTTTGAAATTATACTTTATTTGCGGAACTCAAAAGGGTTACTTGAAATTATTAAGTCGGTCACTTGGTGACCCGCGGGTCACAGGTTGCCGACGTCTGGTTTAAATCTTAGAGTCTCTTCTAAACTATTTTTCTGCATAGTCACCTTTCAAATTTAAACGCTTCATCTTATGGTGGTACAACTTTTGGTATACTTTCGTCGTAGAAGGTTGCCGTCCGTGATGAAAACTAATTTGGTACAGTGGTCAAGAAAACGGTGACGGGTTCTTAAAAATTCTTAAAGTGGAGAAAGAGGTGGTCACTCGGCGTTAAGTCGGGAGTTGTTATGTTCATTTAATTGTGGCAGTACATCTGGATTAGAGCAATACTCTAATTGCCGCTTCATAGGAATCAAAATTCTATTTTAATTGCAATTCTTAAGTCAATCGCTGTATTATTGTTTTTTAAGATTGAGTTATGGAGGTCAATTCCGTAAAGCCTTTGAAAGTTCCCTTTGTAAGCTGAAATTGCCGATTAATGTTTTGTCTGCACCTGACCCTGGACGCTTTCTGCAAATTTACGTGTCAGATCTTTCCAGAACTATTTCATCATATTTCTCCATATGGTGTAATAATTTTGACCAACGCATATTCGCGCTGCGTTTAGCTCTTCAGTCACCCTTCCAGCTGCGCTAGACTCCGGTCTACTAATTCCATCTGCGGGGACCGTGAATTAATCAAATACTGCAGGGGCGGCTTGGGTTTTCGATGGGTATTCATGGCGTGTATTTGCTTATCGCTGATCACCGTGGGGTGAACAGAACATCGACAAGTGTTGGATTTAAAGAAATACGCTGGAGTTTTTATCCCTGGAAAGGCAATTCATTGCGAATTTGCCGATCGCTTTTGGCGGATTATTATCGAGCCCACTTGTTGTTCCTGTACATGTGCCGTTGCTGCGACGAACTAAGAGGGTTGTGGAGCAAATATTTTGTCTCGCAATTTTCCCGAAGAACGTCTACCTTTTTGCCCGGATCTGAGAACACCTCAGATTGTGCCTGTCTCTCTCTCCCATTCATCGAAAGTCAAGGTAAAGGAATTAGTTTTTGTGTTGTGAGAAAAACCTTGTACGCGTTAACCTGCAAAATTCTAAGCGATTGAACCCTTTTTTAAGGCGACAAGAGGCGACCTTCATCGTCGATTGTCATTTCTTTTTGTTTGCTGTTAATTGTAAAAAGAAATCACGTACTGTATTATTTTTGTAAACTCAGATGCCACTGGCCACGTAGATCTGTTGAAAGATTTTAAATACCGTAAGCCATGGGCGGCGAGCTCCCCCTTAACCGAACGTTCGTTTTAACAGATTGTTTTATTGAGTAAAATATTACTACTTGCTGTTATATTTTTTTTGTACCGTCAGTTACTCTCAAAAGGTTAATTATATGTGTTTTAAAATTTATTACATCTTTTATTATTGTATATTTTGTATTTGTGTATGTACGAATTGGAAGCTTTATAAGAGCTGCTGGCTCCTCGGCCTTCCACGAGAATCTGCAATTAGCTGTATTTGGAAGGTGGCGCCCACTAATTTTGACCTACTCTGTACTATAGAGATCTGGTTTGATACCAGATACTATATATTAGAATTGAAACGAGCTTTTGGAAATACGTGTTGTTTATTGAATCGTAAAATGGTAACTTAGTAAACAAATAACAAAAACATACCAACCCATACAAGGCAACCCGATAAATGTAGTGCAAGCGCACTACAGTACACAACCAGGAAGATTTCCTCCCGCAAGCGATTTCCGTGAAGCCCCCCTACTCCTCTGAGCTAAGCTGCAGGCCTGTTTGCCACCTATGCTGGTCGACGAAAAATCTTATTTGGCCTGTAACAGACTGTATGGGTAATGGTCAAAAATTTCTCAATTTAATTGATCAATGATGAACAACACGAGCCTCCGCGTGCGGTTGAACGTTATTGCGCAAAATCATTCCGAAGGTCAGCAATCTTTGTTTTTCGTTCTGAATCACCCTTCTCAACTTCCTTAAGGTCACACCATATGCGTCTGGTTAATAATTAACAATTATTGTCGTACTACGCTCCAGGAAACCAACCAAAAATACGCCTTTTTGTTTCGGTTTTCGAACGTTTGCTTAAATTTTCTGGTTTTGAGGGAACTCGCCCGTTTCCACTGTACTGCCTGTTGGCTAGTTTCAACATCTGTTTACGAAATACAAGTCTCCTTGCTAGTCATAATGTGCTTTAGGTACTCATCGCCAGCAGTTTCGTAGTAATGCAGGAAGGTCAATGCAGAAGCATCCGTCAACATCCTTGGGACCCACCTCGCAAAATGTTTGTGGTACTGGAGTCTGTTGGTGACAACTTCATACAGCACCGTACGTAAAATTTGAACTATATATGAACTCACAAGTTGTGCAAGTAAAAAGTTACAAAGAGAAAAATTATTTTAATAACAGGATATTTGTTTTTCATTTCGCCACAATCTATTTATTATTATTAATTTAAGAAGTTGCCAATTAAAGCGTGGAGTATATCCTACGGGATCAGCTTATATGAGTGTATATAAAATTTACCATACAAAGTATTGGTGAAGTAGTGGAAAATGTAAGGGAGGATAGTTTTGTTCTAAAATTTTATTTTAATTCCGAAGCATTTTGGATTAGAATTGACGATTTTCGTATCAGATCCGAATTTAGATATATCTAACGATTGTTTACTTTGAGAAATGTAACGCGTTCGAAATCTGGAATAGGCGGCTACGGTGTTGTCACGAAAACTACTTACGTAATACGCACGGAATGTTCAATAATTAAACACTGCTGGGGAGACAGAAACCTCGAGCAGAGTTCTACGTTAGGCTCATAAAACATTTAGGATTTTTTACCTTGGAAACAAAGTAGCAATATAATATATTATAATCCAGGTGGTGAAAGCGACGAGGGGTTAATATAAACACTGAGGTCTGCCACAAAGCTATTTGAGGATGGTTTCTGTCAAGATGGTTATAATAATAGCGATTTCTATCTTAAACCGAAATTACAAGTAGGTATGCGTGTTACAGAAAAGCATAATATTATTAATCAACCGTTTAAATAAAAATAAGCAGCATTTATGAGACAAAGTTTTTATGCACCGAAATTATCCAAATAGCAGATTTATAAGCGATGTGTAACAATGATCATTTTGCTGAAAAACAATGGACATACTTCACTGACGTATGTATTTATTTTGGGTATTCTGGTTTATCTAAATATCATGTGAATCCGGTTAATGGATTTGTGGCATTCTTCTATATTACATTTTGTACGTTAAATACAAATAGTAAATTTACGCAATGTGATGGATTAGTTGTATTGTGTGGTTACCCTGAATTAGCTTGTGATGTAATCGCAAAATAATATTGGAAAGATTTATAATGACGAAAATATTCAAAATTATTTTTAAGCATGAGTAAAGATTATCTTTCTTACATATACGAGGTCTGATCAAAATGTATCCAGAATGGTTTCCTAAGTTTGCAATGACTGAACACTGAGAGATGTGGCCTTGCATAAAGGGACCTTGGCATCCATTATACATGTGCTGTAAATCACATTGGCCTTACTCAGTCGGTTTTTTCACAGTAATGATTTTTGGTGACGTATGTGTAACTGTTTGGCGTATTTATCATGTCTGAAAAAAGTGATCAACGAATTTATATCCGATTTTGTCAAAAACTTGGAGACACTTGCAAAAATACATATTTAAAGTTACAGAAAGTCTATAAAGGAGATTGTATGAGCCGTACACAAGCTTACGAGTGGGATACACGCTTTAAAAATGGTCGTAAAAGTGCTGAGAGTGATCCGCGTTCTGGAAGACCTACAACCAGCAAAAGTGAAAAAAATATTGAAGTTGTGCGCACAGCTGTGCGGGAAAATCGCCGAATCACTATTCGTGAGTTATCTTCAGACCTATACATTAGTTTCGGTTCAGTCCAATCAATTCTTACGAACGATTTGGGTATGAGACGCGTCTCAGCCAAATTTGTACCAAAACTCCTCACAGTTGAGCAAAAATATGCCCGTGTTTCAGCTGCTACTGAATTGCTTGAGTGCGTCAAAAACGACGAAAACTTTGTAAAATCAATCGTAACTGCAGCCGCAGCAATGTTAAGACGATGCTGACTGTTGTTTTTCTATTACAAGGGAATTGTCCATCACGAATACGCTCCATCAGGCCAGACAATCAACAAGGAGTATTACTGCCAAGATCTGCGATGTTTGACGGACGCAATTCGTCGGAAAAGGCTGGACTTGCATGAGAATGGTGACTGGCAATTGCATCATGACAATGCCCCTGTCCACGCATCCCTACTTGTGCAGCAGTTTCTTGCTAAGCACCGTATTCCACAGGTCCGTCAACCACCTTATTCGCCAGACCTGGCTCCTAGCGGCTTTTATATATTCCCGAAAATCAAATTCCATTTGAAAGGAAAAAGATTTCAAGACATTGAGAAGATACAGCGAACACGATGAAGCAGCTGCTCGCTATTTCAGAAGAAGAATTTAAAAAATGTTTCGAGCAATAGCAGCAACGCTGAATTAAGTGTGTGGCTTCGGAAGGGGATTACTTTGAAGGCGATTAAATATTAATTTTATAAATCTTGTAATTTATTTTTAAATAAAGCCATTCTGGATACATTTTGATCAGACCTCGTATAATTTAGGCTTGACATACGTAGATTAAGTAAATTATATTCGGGAATGTACCCATTTCGAAATGTAATATCCGGTTCAGGTTGAAACGAACAATTTAAATGAATCACGTTATGTGTGCCTATGGGTTTGGATATATAATTCTGGAAAACATTTTAATCGTTATCGATATATCGTTTTGAAAATTAAAGATTAAAACTATAAATTGATCTATTCAATTGCTTTATATGGGATGAGCTATGGGCTATCAGCAACAATATATAATATTGCAGTAGATGGATGACGAGAGCATGCAATTTGAGAGGATGTAGTAGTTCGGAGAGATAAAAATAGTTTAATAAAATCACTGCAGAAAGTTCAGGCAGTAGCAGGAAAATAGAGAAAGAACAGGATAGATAATATAGTAAACCATAAATTGAAGAAAGTCGATTTCAAGCGAGAGAAGTGTTGAGGTTAAACAAAGAATATAGGTAGGAAACAGAGGCCGATTGTAATAATATAGTCGGCAAAAACAATGTGTATATCTAGCAAAAAAGAAGAACAAACACTTTTGAAAGGATGTTATGTTATTTTCAAATTCGCCGCTATATACGAATCAATTTCTTAATTTGTTTGCCGCTTCGTAAGAATTGGTCACGCTATTTTAATTGCCGTTTGTATATTGGATACAGTTTTGCTTACATTGCGTCTTTGAAGAATTGAGCATTGTTAAGCTTGTTGGTGTTTCCCGTCTTGAAATAATTTACGATCGAAAGAGTCCCAGATTTGTTCAAGGTTTTCCTTTGTGGGATGTTTTTCATCGTGCAGACGGGATTGTTAGAAAACACTTCTTAGAATTTATTTGTTTTGCTGCATTTCAATATTGCTTCCTGAGGGTTTTCCCAAAACCTGCACGTGGTATTCCTTCTAGAATAAAAATTAGGCTGGAGACTGTTCTGCAGCGGGGGGGTAAGTCAGTGGAGGCTAGACCTTTAAGACCGACGGACGCAACTTGGAGTATAGTTTTCTTTTCCTTCATTGGCGCTTCTGTTAATTCTACCGTATTATCGTTTGCTGTGGAGCATAACCAAATCGACTTAAAGTCGGATAAATAATAAGAGAAGGTTCGCTTTGGTGTTGGACAATTTAAGTTAATTGCTCCTGTCGAATTCAGTTCGGATCTTTGTGAAGTGAAAAAACAAAGGAAATCGTGCAAGTGTTTTGCTAGAATTTGGTTCGTTCCCGTCGTCCGAAAAAGCCTCGCTTCTATCTCCACATTAACTGACCTAGTTGGAAGCAACTTGTCACTCTACAGGGGTGTAACGGCTATATCTCGCCCCAACGCTACCCCGAAATTCTCTTTTTGCCCCTGCAACCGGAAATCGCCGGAGTTGTGCCTGTCTTCTCCGAACTTCAAGGTAAAGAACCAGTTTTTTTGTTGTGCAGTGTAAAATAAACCTTTTTTTATGCAACCTAAAAGCGATCTTCAATCGCCATTTATTTATTGTTTGTAAAAGATATTAATATTGTATTTTTCCTGTAAACTACGCCGTTGGCCACACAGATTCCTTATAATATAAATATTGTGCGTCAACGGCGGCGAGTTTCTCGGAATGTTCAAGAATTGAATACATGTAATTATAACTTTTTGCGTTATAACTTGTGTCATTTTCTAGTACTGTCATATTTTAACTATTTCATTATATGTGTTTTAAAGTTTACTGTCTCTTATTGTGTCTTTTGTACTTGTTGGTGTAAGAATTTTGCAAGCTTTAAATATATAGGAGGAGGCACAATCACGGTAAGTTCCGTTCCCGTAAGCTGTTGGCTTCTTGGCCTTCCACGAGGACCTACGACCAGCTGGATTTGGAAGGTGGCGCCCACTTATTTTGACTCGCCCTGTACACAACTAAAGATTTTCTCCCATAAAGCGATTTTCACGAACTCCCCCTACTCCTCTGAGTTAGGCTAGTACGAAAGCCTTATGAACCAGGAAGTACAAGAACTTCTAAAGGATGATAAGCGAGAAGATAATGAATGTGATGGTACAAACGTATAAATAGAAGGGACGAAAGCTCAGTACAGAGTAAGATAAACAAGAGAAAACTAGTTGGAAACAGAATTACAGGAAGGCCGAAAATATTATGCAACATATAAAAATATGAGCTTAATAGGATTTAGAAAACAAATCCAAGATAGGAAAAAGTTAAAAGAAATAGTTGATCAAGTAAAAATAGGCAACAACCCATAAAACGAAAGAAACAATAGTGGCAGTGGACTGACGTACTTAAAGGGATTGAGAGACCACAGTCCAATCGTAATGTATGGTATTTTATCTATAGGGTGTCTAAAAAATGATGCTCGTGCTTCGGGGGTTAACCTTTGGAGCCCGAAGCTTTTTTAGTGATTCCGAAGCCGAAGCGGGGTGCAAAACGTACCCCACCTTTAACTGTGTTTAGAGCTTGTTTGTGTGGTTTGAATGTTTGTGGATTAATCATTTAGGACTTTTTAACGGAACAAGAACGTATTTGTAACATAATTGTATGGAAACTGAAAAACATTTACAATAATACAAAAAAATTATTAATTACAACAGTAACTTCTGCAGTTGTTGCAAGTTGTAATAGTTGCTTTTTGTCCATGTTCATGGCAAACAAAATGTTTACACTTGTCGCAAAATCTGCGACTTTTTCTGTCTATATCCCTTGGACAAAGTATGCAACGTCCCTGTTTCTTCTTTTCTGGAGTTTGTGGATTATCATTCACCAATGGCACTAATAAATTCATTGCTGCAATAACTCTTCTGGGTACGCCATTTGTATTTTTCAGCCTTTCTTCAACATTAGGTTTTATGAGCTCTTCTCCAAGCTGTAGCAAAAACTCATGTCTGCGGTGACATTTTTCTTTTTTCCATTCTGGGTATTTGGTGAGCCATAACACAAATGCATTCATACATGCAATATCGATAATATTTTGAAATAAGACAAATGGCCATCTCTTAGTGGCCCTATTCACACTGTATTCATTTACCATTTTGTCCATGGTATCAACGGCACCTTTAGTTTTGTTATAGTGCAAAATAATATCGCGCTTGAATTTGTGCTCTTCGTCACTAATGATGTTGTCATGATGTTCAGTACTTAGAACAACAGGGAATTAGCCTCGGCTTTGACAGAATTTGGTAAAAGAGCTGGTGGGATGTCCTGCTTATTTGTCTTCAGTGTTCCGCAGAGAGTACGACCTCTAGAATATAGTTCTTTTGCTAGAGGAACACTTGTGAAAAAATTATCTGTCGTTATACCATGGCCCGTAGAAAGGGTCCAAGTCAGATCCATAACCACACGTTTACCTTGTTCTTTCTCCGGTTGATTGCCTTGTTTACCTAAATATACTTGTAGATTTTTAGCATAAGTAGAAGCAACATCCACTAAAGCCCATATTTTAATTCTATATTTAGCTGGCTTTGACTTTATATAGACTCGAAAAGGACATTTCCCTCTAAACGCTACTAGTTGCTCGTCAACTGTTAGATAAAGTCCTGGATTATAATATTCCCTACAATGATACGTGAATAACTCAAAAATATTTCTAACAGCTGTAAGTTTGTCACCTTTTCTGCGTTCTATTCTAGTTCTCAGATCATCGAATCGCATCATTGAAAGCAGCTGAATAAATCTATCGGTAGGCATTGCTGCAGAATAGATGGATCTAGAGTAAAGAGGATTTTATGACCACAAAAATCTAGTAGGTTCTCTACTGGCCTTTAGAGCACCTGCTATAATTAAAATGCCAATCGCAGCATACATTTCTGTTCTGTTCGTAGGAGTCCAGATTTTGTCTCTAGCAGGGTTCTTTTCATTCCAAACCTCGTAAAATTGTCTACCTTTTTGGTTAGTGAACTCTACGATAATATCTAGCATTTTATCATCGACAAATAATTTTAAACACTCAAAAATACTGGAGACACTATTAGATTTGCATGAAAGTCCTGGTTTTGTTTTTACTTTATCCTGAACTTTCAGACGCCTCAATTTAGGAGGATGTTCTTTCCACGTAGTTCCGTTTTTAGAAATAAACAGTTGATTTTTAGAAGCATCGTCTTCACTCTCAAGGTCAACTTGAAAAATAAATTCATCATAAATAAAATGATACTACCTGCATAATAATACCTACCACGTCCTCATAAGAACTCTCTATTTCAAGCTTATCTTCAACTTCAGAAGCTTCCGACATAACCTCGTCATCTTCGTTATCAATAAACTCGTCACATTCAACTTCATCGAACCATTGCAAAGCTGTTGCGTGATATACTTCTTTAGTTAAGTCCAACCTTTCCCTTTTTGACATATTTACACCACAACGATGCACAAAATTTTCCGAAATACAACAATAAACATTTCTCCAAACCCCGCTTGACATGTCCAAGTATTAGCTCTAAGGTTAAACGAAATAATAAGTTTCTAATGATTAGTAAATACAATAATGATTAGTTCTGTAACATAATTCAATTAAGTGGCTATATCGATGCTAAAAATTTATAAATCGTTCCGTCATATTGATAGCAATAATATTTTCATTTCCTTTTGCTTTCTGGAATGATATTATTGTAATCGAGATTACGTCGATATATTGAAAGTAGTAGGTGCATGCAGTGGCAATGCCACTGGTGCGGCTAGAGCACATGCGCAAAGGTTTCCATATCATCGGCACCCTCATACAAAAACTGTAAGAACAAAGATTATTGGAAACAGGTAGTTTAAATCCTCGGAAACATCAGACAGGACATCCACCTACACTAAAAGTTGATCAAGAAGAGTACGTTCTTGAATTTTGCTGAGGTCTAACCAAGTACAAGCCTTCGAATTGTATCGTCTCAAACTTATTTCCTAAAGATGCAATTCACAAGTTATTAAAGGGAAACGGTCTGCATCCATTTAGACCTTAAAAAGTTCAAGTTGTGCATAGTGGGGAGCTTCTAGTCAATTTTTGTAAACGGTTGTTGCATAGCTTAAACAATGATCCACATTTCATTGAAAACATTCTGAGGAGTGTGGAATCCACATTTACTGAGATGGGCATCACAAATACTCACTGAACTAAACTGAATGAATGGATGGATGAAAACCCTTACTAAGTACGTAGGAGATCTTATCGAAGACGATGGTCAATAAACGTTTGGGCTAGGTTATTAAATAATAATGTAATTGGTCCACACATTCTACCTAACCGCCTTAACTTAGTCTTGTATCTTTAATTTTTAAATTTACCACTGCCATTACTCGATGAAGTTCGATTAGCAGTTAGATTAAATTGTAAAACATTGAATTATGTGCGACCGTGCGATGAAACTTCTCATTTAATTTTTTAACAAAACTCGACAGCGAAGGGCAATCGGAAAATTTCCACTCTTAATTTTCCATTTGTTTTAGCCCTCTGTTAAAATCTCAAAAGTACTGGCGTCACTTTTAAGGCTCCTTGTATATTGTTTCATACATAAGAATAAGAATCTGTTAACAAAAACTCGCATAGAAGTAAAACTATAAGGACAATGCGTTCATACTCTTTTTCGGGCTTAATCGTTTTGTAACACACAACTCAAGACTAATTTTTTTAACAGGGAGTGGTAACACCTGTATGGCGAAGTGTTTGAATGTTATTAAAAGTTACTTCTGAATAGGCTAATTTTAAGGATAATACTGAGTGTGGAATGAAAAATCAACTACCCTCTAGAGAGCGTCTCAAAAACTGCGTGCATACTTTCTAGGCCGTTAAATTCGGTACGTATTTAAAAGTAGCGTTATTGTTGAACGTATAACCACTACAACGTTAACGCAATGGATAGATTTGACCATACTTAAAGTTTTGCGAAAATATTGAAATAATTTAAAAGACAAATTATTTAAAGCAACAAATTAAAAAATACATATCTCTACTTTGAAAAAGCACATTCATTATGCTGTTAGCCAATTTTACTATTGAATTTACCACAGACTGCCACATATTTAATGTTGGCTTTGTATTTAATGTTTATTTTACCCGCGCCTACATGGTCGCAAAGAATGAAACCTCCATTTTTAATACGGGTTTAACCATTCTGTTTGTAATTTTAAAAATTTTATCAACGAAAACCTTCTTGATAGTAATTTTGTTAATTAAAATGTGTACAAACTCGAAGACATACATCTAAATAAAATTTCGATGCAACAAACAATAAACGAGGTTGTACAAGAAACTTAAGGTCACAAAATGTATTGCCGTTTGATGCATATTTTCCTTGCTGTTTGTCGTATTTCAAGTGGCCCTGAATTTTTTAGTTTAAAAAGTTAATTGGGTTTTACTGGTGACTTTGTTTAATTCATTTATACAGGGTGTTAATGAATTGCAGGGACAAACTTCTAGGGTTTACAGTATACATGAAAACAATCATTTTTTGTTAATAAATGTATGGTCAAAAGTGTTTCCTTTCAGGGATAGAGCTTCTCAAAGATTTTTTAACACGTTGGCTGCCATAATAAGTAAAAAAGTCAGGTTGTTTCTGGCCGGAACTATTTTAACCTTGAATTGGATAGTAATAAAGTAGGTAAGTGTCAATGAATTAATTTTGTCTCAAAAAACAAATATTTTCTCCGTTTTGATAAGAGAAGCAGCATATGATTTACACGGCAACATAGCTGAAGTTTGCACTAATGGCCGCGTGAATCATACGCCGATTCACATGAAAATAAGTCTATACTTGCATAGATATAACGTTTCGCGGCACACTTGTTCATTCGTATGCAAACTACGAGAGTGTTTGTTGGGTTTACTTGTGAGTTCTTTCCCGTTGTTCGTTATTAGTAAGTAGTGAATGTTAAAAAAATGAACTACGAAAAAGAACAAGGAAAACTAATTCGCTTGTGGCAGGAATGTCTTTCAGATGAAGAAAATGGTGAGCCATATGAAGATTTGGGCGATGAATTTGTTCCAGGCGATTCTGATAACACTTCTGATGATGAACCAATTCGCAAAAAATCAAAATTAGCAAACGCGCCAAGTACTTCTGGCACATCTGGAAACGTATCCGATACTGTCTTGGACACAATAAATAATGTTATTGAAGGAAATGTGCAAGAAAGTGATGATGAGAGTAGTGAGACTGAACAGCCTGATAATAGTGAAGAATTGGTGTGGGAGTAGGTGAGTGGACGACATCTGCATTTATTTTCTTTCACGGAAACAAGTGCTGGCGTGAAGGAAGAGATATACTCTGAATATATTGATAAAGTTCCCTATGACTTCTTCCAGCTATTTTTAACTGAAGAAGTACTAGAATTGATGGTGACCGAGACAAACAGGTATGCAGCTCAGAGCAAAGCCAGTACAAAGTTACCTAAAGGAAGAATTCACGAATGGTATGATACAGATCAAAAGGAAATGGAATGTTTTATCGGAATCTTGATTTGGATGGGCTCCTTCTATTGAATCATACTAGTCTAAAAGTGTCCTGTATGAAAACAAGATCAGAAATTTAATGCCGATTTATCGATTTCAACTTCTACTCAAGTCATAGCATTTTCATAACAATGTGATAGTGACAGAAGATAGGTTGCAAAAAATGTCTCCTCTTACAAAACTACTTATCAAGAATTTTCAGAACATTCAGAATTTCAAGAATCCTATCGTCCGAAGGAAGACATCTGTATAGATGCAACCTTAGTGCCATTCAGAGGGCGACTGAAATTTCGCCAGTATATAACTAACAAAAGACACAAATTTGGAATTAAGTTTTACAAGTTATGTCTTGAAAAAGGATATACCTACAATTTTCAAGTTTACTGTGGAAAAGATAAAGTACCGAACCAGTCATCTTCTGAAAAGGTGGTACTTTCTTTGTCTGATAACCTGTTAGACAAAGAGTGTACTATTTATACAGACAATTATTACACTAGTGTCTCCCTAGCTCATCAGCTGCAGAAGAGAAACACCCATCTGGTTGGAACTCTGAGAAACAATAGAAAATTGAATCCAAAACATGTAACAGATAAGAAGTTACGAAAAGGAGAAACTGTTGCTGCCGACAGTAATACAGGTGTAGTGGTACAAAAATGGAAAGATAAGCGTGATGTTTGTACTCTAAGTACAAAATATACAGCTGATCTCGAAACGGTCACTCATTTCGGAAAAGACATCCAAAAACCAATAGCTGTAGTTGATTATAACAAACATAAAACTTACATATATCTATCTGATTAAATCAAAACTTATACTACTTCATTACGGAGAAGGACAAAGTGGTATCGGAAACTGGCGATTGAACTTATTTTGGGTGCTGCTTTGGTGAATGGTTATCTTCTACATTAGGAGGTGGCGAATGAAAAATATTCAATAACAAAATTCAAAGAAGGTCTTGTTTTGGAACTAACGAAAGTGAACATTTATCACAATACAACTCAAGACCAGAAAAACGAGCCAAGCCAGCATATGTTAGAAGACGTAGGCTCTATTAAACGCCGTAGATGTGTGTGACAACTGTGTGATATGTGATAAAAACTATTGCTTGAGTTGTTTTTTTGAAGTACACAGATGTACAAAATAATTGTTTATTTTATATCTTGTTCAATCTTTTCTGCTTTCTTCTGTTACTTTTAGTTATAGTCACATATACATATAGATATTTAGTTTATTTCCTTTCAAATAAAATGTAAAGGTATATTGTGTTTGAAGAAATATAAATTATATTTTATCCGAGTTTCATTGTTTTTATGAATTTTCAACTACTAACGTTTCAGGCCGTGAGAATCAACTGTCGATTCACTTAGATGCAAGCCAAAACCAGCATCTATTGCTTATAGCGGTGTATTTTGGGTTACATAAACGTTGCATTGATCCAAGAAGCAAACGCTGCCTTCCTTGGCTGTTAAAACTCGTACTGTTTGGGAATCAGTTGTTGATGCTCACGGTTATTGTGATAAATTTTATCATCACGTTATGGTTATCACGGCAGCTAACGTGTTAAGAAGCGCCTAAATGTAGGCAACTCAATTTACTACCTACTATTTGTTTCCATAACGACGGAAATTAATACAGGATAAATAAAGCCCTATTTCCCACTTTTCAAATTCAAAGTAAATTTAAAATAAATTAATTCACAAAATGTTTCAAAACTAAGCAATAGAAAAAACCAAAATTACACAGCAAAAATCAATCAATCAAATTAAGAAAAGTATAGTAAATGTTCAAAATGTCGCCTCCCAGCTTCTACACACGAACCACATCTTACGCGAAAAATGAGCAGGTGCACCATCGTGCTGCAGCCACATTTGAGGTGGAACATCCTCCAAAAGTTCAGGCAAGAAATTTAAATAAATTGCTCCTGTTAACCTTTGGCGTAGCAGATATCGACCAATGAGTCTATCGTCAACAATCCCGGTCCAAATGTTCACTGAAAATCTTTTCTGGTATCCTTTATGAACCACAGCATGGGGATTTTCATCGTCCCAAATGTGGCTGTTTCTACTGTTGAATATTCCCTCTTTCGTAAAAGATACCTCATCACTAAACAGAACGTATACTTGGAATTTTGGATCCTCATTACACCGCCGCAGAAATTCCTGGCAAAATTCTACCCTTCTGGGAAAATCTGCTTGAACCATGGCTTGTAGTCTCTGTGGATGGTACGGATGTAGCTGCTGCTCATGTAGCACCTCCCATGCTGAAACATGGTTCACTCCCATTTCATGAGCTATGGCTTTTGAACCAGTAGAAGGATTTTCAGCCACTCTCTCCAAAACTTCTTCCTCAAAATCCACCGTTCGCCTTGTTCTGGTAGCTCCACAGTTGTGTCTTTTGACAACGAATGTACCTGCCTCCGGCAGCCGACGTGAAACTCCTGCCTGTCTGAACTTTTGGAAGATGTTCCACCTCAAATGTGGCTGCAGCACGATGGTGCACCTGCTCATTTTTCGCGGCAGATGTGCTTCGTGCGTAGAAGTTGAGGGGCGACATTTTGAACATTTACTATAATTTATTTAATTTTTGAATGAGTTATTGTAAATTTTTCAAATAGTTGATTTTTGCCCTATAATTTTGGTTTTTTCTATTGCTTATTTTTGAAACATTTTGTTAAGTAATTTATTTTAAATTTAATTTGAATTTGAAAAGTGGGAAAGAGGGCTTTGTTTATCCTGTATTCATTTCCATCGTTATGGAAACAAATAGTAGGTAGTAAATTGAGTTGTCTACATTTAGGCGCTTCTTAAAGAATCTTTGAGAAGCTCTATCCCTGAAAGGAAACACCTTTGACCATACATTAATTAACAAAAAATGTTTGTTTTCATGTATACTTTAAGCCCTAGAAGTTTGTCCCTGCAATTCATTAACACCCTGTTTAAGCGGGAAAACTATTTCGTTCCCAGATATAATTTGTTCATTTTGTTTGTAAATTAATTACTTACATATAGCACTAATAGTTTACGGTTTTTATGTATAAATAATAATATATTCATCACGCAACCGTAAATTATCACGGATATTTCAAGTAATTAAGGATAAAATGACACGATTGATGCATTATTTACATCCTCTAATACTTGATGTTGAATAGAATTGTACTGCAACATTTACGTTTGCTACATTATATGAATTAGTGGCAAATTCGCCCATTAGCAGATGAGATATATCCACTCAATAATGGTTTTTAGTATATGTACTGCATCTAAATTTGTTTTAAAGATTGCTGGTTTCAATAGAAGGTAATTTATTGGTTTTGGCAGCCGTTTCAAAACATTTTGCCGTTATTTAGCTTTAAATGTATTGCACGGAAGACTTATTGAAAAAGGATATTTCTGAAGGCGGAAGGATTCTTCTTGAAACTGTTCACCGAGAGTATACCTTAAATAAGCGAGTGAATTCATTAATAATTCCGAACAAACGTCGGTTCAAGGGATTTTGGCGCTCTCGGCGATATAAAATTTGGCATTCCTCCAAAACTCTAACAAACGAGAAGAGTGAAGTCGCTCATCCGAAAAACTGTGCGTTTGTTACATTCCAATGTTTATCGTGATTCATGAAATACAGTCAACCTAACAGAATTACACACCCTTGCCTAACCTTAATACGGTTCTGCTTTTATTACGCCGGATTTAATTTGCACTTAAACGTGGCAAATCAATTAATCAAAACTGTAGAAAATCCAATAAAATTCATTAGTAACCAAAATTAAAAGACAGGTTAGAGAGGCTTTTGAACGGAAGCCATTCCAATTTTATTCTAACGTCCTGCAAGTCACGAGCAGAATTCGGAATTATCCATTGCCAGCTTGAAGGAGACCTCATCAAGTCATCTCTTTGTAACTCCTACTAGTTCTACATAGTTCAACCGGCAATTTCATGCAGGTAATGCACGAGTTGGTCTTTAAAGTGGATGTTCTGCTCCGGAGAAGCGAATGTAAATAGCAATCATGGGCTTAAAGCTTTGCAAATGACCCTAATTTCAGGGATTTTCCAGGAAAAGCACGTTTTTTGTTGTATTCATTTTAATTTTTAGCTTGAAAGGAAAATTCAAAATGCTTGTGCATTAATAAGGGTATTTTCATAATAGTCTACAGTCTTTGTTATTGTTTACTGAACTTCTATTCATGGATATTTCGATATAGAAACATGGCCGCATTTTAGAAGCTTAACCATTTATACCTGCGGTAGCTTCTATTATTCTGATACGTTAATTATTTTTTCCTGCTAATTATTATCATAATTATACTGTTCTTAACTTACCTGTCCAGTATCTTTGTCGAACTTATACAAACGTAAACCGGGGTTGTTTGGACCATCGGTTGTTCGCTTTGGGGTGAGAGACGGAGCCAACATTGCCCACGAAACGGCTCGTCCTGCGAAATAAAAGAAATTCAAATACTCCTTATACAAACATTTTAATGTTGTGTTGCAGTTAATGATGGACGGAAACTTTTAATGGATCGTTAAAATTTCCAGACTCTAAAAATTCGTTTCCAGTCCCTTTGAATGTAACTCAAAGCTAAGACATTAATAAGGTATTTTTGTATATTTAAAATATGCAAATAATAAGTTTTTCCTGAAGGGAAATCAGATTAATTGGAAACACAAACGTGTTTCAAAGCTTCATTCTGTATAAAATGTATACTGCGTCGTTCCTCGGTATCTAATGAAGTGTAAGACCAATCTACGTGAACTGTATCCAAGGTTCATTCTTTTTTCTTTTCCGTAATCCAATATTCAACGTAAGCCGACATTTTCATCTCCTTCTCTTGAGACTCGCTCAATAGATAGACGATCAGGATAAAATTTAATCATTTTTGACTCGAAAGTTTTTAAAAGAATGCAATTATAAGTTGTAATGATATACGTATGTAGGTATGTTATCCTCCCTAAACGCTCCCTCCAATTCGTAGAGTATGATTTTGACAAGAAAACACGGTATAAAACAAAATATAAAATTGTGGGAAAATAGAACAAGTTGTATGAAGCATTTGCTTATTTATTCAACAATTCATCTATGTTCTAAAATTATCAAAAAGTATTAAGAAGAATACTTCTCTGGGATATGAAAATATCTTTACCAAAGCTTATTAGAAACTAAATCATTGTATGGTAAGTATGGTTGTAATAGTTATTTACATTAGAGTGCGGAAAAATTGATTTTACAACGCGACAGCTCGTTTGGGGAACGAGCCCGAAGGGCGAGTTCCCCATTAGCTGGAGCGTTCTAAAATCATTTATGCACGAACTTTGTATAAAATTTTTTGGCCGACTATTTAAGAAAAAAAACAGATTTAGAATATTTTTTTAATGTGGGTAACAAACTTTGACATTTTGACTAATTCAAATTTGTTTCATGTGTCATTTTGCTACATGTCAGGCTAGTACTGAGTAGTGGTGCCAACTTAATGTTGATTTCTTTGAATTTCTTATAGATGGCGCTATACTTTTATAATAAATAATAACAACATTTTACGCTTCTATTTTCTACATTATCGTCAAATATGGTGTAATGTAGCGTTTTCTAAATTAGATTTTATTGTCCTATGCTTAATTTATTTTTTAAGCGTCCCTGAAAGGTTAAAATTTACTGGTTACTTTACCGCATACTAGCCGTACTTTGCAACATTGTGGGTAAAAATCTTGTTTCACATGACGTATACATGATGTCAAAGCTAGCTTTACAATTCAGGAGGGCAAAAAACAATTTACATTTAACGGCACAGTGTTTTATAGAAAAAAATATACAGAAGAACATGTATGGAAGAATTATATCAAAAATTTGCCAAAAGGGAGAATTTAAGAAACCTTCGATACGCAGGAAAACTTTTGGGACTACTACTAATACATTAACACCAAGTTCACTAAACGTCGTTTTGTAAAAACTTTCATTGATTTAATCTGGCACTAAATCATTCATTAATTGTGCATATCTTCTGCAGGAAACATTTTTCTTAGTAAATTATAGTTGAAAATAGATATGTTCTAATCAAATGTGTTATGGTTTATCAAAGAAAAATACAATTAATTGAAATATCTAAAATGTAAACATGAAATTTCTATTTATAGTCATATTATTGCAAGAAAACGTGAGCTCTAGGTAATTATTAGATTGTCATTGCACCACTGCTGGTGCCTTCTATTGTAAATATGTTACGCATTCACCGGAACTGCTACCGTAATATTCGTAGGCAGAACAAGTTCTAGATTAATGGTTACCAATTTTTTGGAAACTAGACAAGTATTTAAAAATCTAATGTAATTAACAGATCTTTTCTTGAAGCAGAGACAACAAGAAGCAAATTTAGTTTAGAAAGAAACATAATCACCTCCATCTCTTATCATTATTAAAAAAAAACAAAAATATAAGTATGTAGATACGGAGTGGCTACATTTTGTTGGTCATTATTTATATCACATACCGTATTCAATTGCGATAGATATAGGAAAAATGGATAAAACAATGCATTGGGTGCATTTGGTAGCAGTGTTACATACATTCCAATTACATACAACACAAGCTTAACCTATACTAAATATTCTTTACTCTAGTACCAAACAAAAGCAGATTTTTAATGTATACAGGGTGTCCCAAAACTCCTGGGACATAGGGCTATCACGTATTCTAGAGGTCAAAAGAAGTCGATTGGACCCAACTTTGTCATATACCAAAATGTACCGTTTGCCCGTGAGAGGAGTTCAAAGTTTTCTTAAAAAATAACATTTTTGTATGCTGTTCAGAAACGTGTGAACCAATTTTAATGAAATTTGGTACCTGGGCACTTCAAAGGAAGCCACTACTTTCAGTAACGAAAGAAACCCAAAGAAAATTGGAGAAGGGTTAAAACCACCCCCACCCCCTGATAAATTTGTTCAGAATTTTTTTAAGGATGATGATACGAATCTATGTTTTTTAAGGTGAAGACTTATTCATCAAATTAAAAATTCCTTTGGCAAACGTGTTTGACTTAAGTAAGAATACATGCTTTATTTTCCATAAGCAACTGTTAGGTGTATAAATTTAATTTGGGTATAAACTGTATATATTTTGGCGATTCACATAATGAAATGTAAACTCTTCCTTTAAAGTGTAACAATATCTGAGTATAATCAACATTTGCCATGCGTGCGTAACTATTTCAGAACTCTAGGGTCGCATTCTTGACCTCAAGAGGGTGAACATATGGAGCAGACGTTTTTAAGTAAGGGGGCAGACGAAAGAAAGCCCGTCTATGAGGTTGGAGATGGTTTTGACGTCTTGTTGAGGTTGCATGTGTTATGCATGTAATTAGCTAATTATTATAGTTAATCTAGTGCACTAGTGATTGAATATTCTGGTATGTAGCTACAATTAGATAAAGTGTGGTTGAGAGCTGTCAGAGTTTGGCCAGGTGATATTAAAAGCTTGTACAAGTGTAGCTAGCCACGGGGTTTTAAGGAATTGCAAACCGGGACCAAAGGGCCTCAGAATCCTGTGTTACATGTTTCGTATTAGGCAGTTCGCACGGCTGTCACAGAGACATAGGTGGATGGTATTCCTCCCCTATTGGCATCATAGGGAGCGACAATTGCAAATTGGAACCGTAAGCCCCAAAATCCTGTGACATATACGTTCTAGGCAATTCATCGTGTGTCACAGAGACGTAGGTGGATGGTATTCCTCCCCTATTGACTCTTTCGAGAGTGCGCCAGTGCTACTGGTTTTCAGGTGTTCAAATGGTATTAAAACAGAAGTAATTATCTAATGGTCAATGATTTCGGAAGTTAACTATCACCTGAGCGGTCCAATCAAAGGGTTAATTATTCCATCCAAGTGTTACCAGTAACCTGCCCGTTCAACGGAGTGAAGAGGGGTGGGCCCCCCGGTGAGTTATACTACAGTACTTAATAACAGCAACAGATTGGTGAGTCCTTTTCTTTTTCATGTTTCCATATGTGGTGTCGCTTATTTGTGACCCTCGTCAGTCAATGGTCCATGCACGGCTCAATTCCAACACTAACTTTATGATAAGTATACAAGAAATATATGAAGCTTGGTTTCTTTGAAACAATCTTATTTGTGAGTTGAATAAAAACGTTCAACAAAAACGCTCTTAACACAATCTTTCTCAAAAAGTTTGTTGGTAGTCCTGTATTGGCGTAGACTGTTAGAATGAGCGAAGGTCATTCATTATAAAATTTGTTGATTTGTTGTTGACTGATTCAAGAAAATTATGGTACGCTTATGTTTAAACAGTATTTATATTTGTTAAAGAATAGACTTTCGCATTATTATCTTATATTATATTCACAACAATTAAGTTAAATATAAGTTTTTACCAGTGGCTGCTGTTGAATAAGTGGGTAGGGATGCGCCACCTTCCTGATTAAAATACTAAAATTAATCTTTTCTTTTCTGTATTTAAATAATAATTAAAATGAGCTAACTAACGAAAATGTGTTTTCTGTAGCTAACATTTTAACGTTATCATCCATTCCGCGATTTACGCCGCAAAGTTCGCGATCGCCTTGCGCGAATTAATCGGCAGGCATGAAGGTGACATCTATTCGGCCTCCACGATTCTCTGTATTCGGAAAACATCGCCTGACCGTAGGCATAAGACGATTATTGATTATAACGTTCATTTAGTGGGCCGAACAGATTCTCCCGCGCTCAAATTTTTCTATTCCAAAGTGCAGTTTTGTGATAGTAAACACTGAATAGTGTTAATAGTCTCTTAAAGATTGACTTTTCAAGACTCGCGATTGAAGAAAAACTTCAAATTAAAACATTAAGCAAGCCCACACCGAATTTAAATTTAACACAAAAATGGAGAGAGAAGCACGGAACCGGCGTTACATCTATCGTTTTTCTGCAGAGACTTATAAACTTATACGTATATTTTAGACACAGTAGTTTCTTCTTAGATCCAACTTTAAAGAAATATCTGGTGCTATGAATATTTTAACATTTTTGTTATAAAATAATCTTGAAGAAACTTTTGTGGAAACACAGGGACTCCTAAATATTATTGTAACAACACCTATGACAACCGCCGAAGCTGAACGTTGCTTTTCCACACTAAAGCGTGTAAAAAGTTTTTTACGAAACACCATGCTTAACGATCGCTTGAATGCTTTGGCTACAATGTCTATCAGCAGGAGTTTAGTTAACGAAATTGATAATTTTGAAGAAAAATCGCAGAGCAGAATTTCATTTTAAATATTAAATGTGTTTGGGTGTTTGTTTTTAAATTAATTACTGATCCGATGACTATCGTGTATTATTGCCTGAAAGCAATTTACAAGAACGGATTTTTTAAACTTTTAACATGTTTTTAAGAAGTAAACATTAATTTTAAGTGAACATTTTCTATAATAACATACATTTTTGCTCTTAAAATTAAAATGCACTCCTTGTTGAAACCTTATCGGCCGCCACTGGTATTTATTCTCTAAACTGTAACTGTACGTATTATTAACCTCGTAATAACCCTAAATGGACATACCTAACAGTTTCTTGAGACTATTCAGAAAAAGCATTTTAAAATAACCTACAAGGGTATTTTATTTTTAAAAATGTACTTTACACCTCCTCGAAAAGTACGAATTTGTTTGTTTAAATATAAAAGCTACAGAAGCATTAAGCAATAATCATAATTGTTGCTGCATTTAGTGAACATTCCAACTAAAACAGTAGAACGTGGAAAACAATCTGTTCTTCCTTCTAAAATTGCTCAACCACAACCATATCTTAATGCGGAGGTTCATTTACTTATGAGTAAGTTTGGTAATCTATAAAAATGAAACAAATCTCGCTCCACGGTTCCCACGGTCCCCTACAAAACAGACGGCGTTTAATTTTTAATTTATATGAAATATTCTGAGAACAATATAAAAGATTCCACCAACCACATTGGACTTTACGTTAGGAGCATTATTCTATTATATACTATAAGTAGCTATATGAGTAGATAATGTCTGTGGCATGATTAATCATTGTTTACCTAGCAATCATTCGGGAGGTAGTCAGTCGGCAGAGGTTGCATCGAAAATGCGCCTACGTCGAATTATTACTATATGCCCCCGCCCTGTGACTCCTGTGAATAACAGAGACTGGCTATGGACTTAGTCCATATGGATTTAGTCCATAGCCTAGATCCCTCTGGAGGATTGGTGCATCAGGAGATATTCATAATTGTAGTAATTAATATATGATTACGAGGGGCTGTTGCCACAGCCGGTTATCGCCGCCAGTGAGTTTGTTTACCCAGGAACTGCATAAATGAAATGCAGAAGAGCTGCGACCGTATTTGGATTTAATAATTCTGTAGTTTTTGTTCGCTCCCCCGTAATGTCTACCCTAACAAAAAAGTCGAGTGATAAATAGATTCGTTTTAAAAACCGAATTACAGCAGTAAACCTAGAAAACTCTTCGCTTTTTATTGATTCTTCCTATATACATACATAAAATACGTAAAACAAGTCAAATATTGCTAACATACCTACAACGATCGGTAAACACAGCTGTGTCCTTCACTCTACTTCCGGGCACACAGTGGATAATATGGTGATTTGAAATCGTCATTTTAATAGGAAATATAACTGTAGTTTTATTTGAAGCTGCTTCAGATAATGTTCACTTTCCTAAATCGATTACTATCCATTACCTATATTAATAAATAAAACTATAACAATTTTAATAATAAATAAAAAATAAATAAACTATGAAACTTATGTGATTGCTTGATGGGAGCAAACTGAAACTTTTCACTGCACAAGTTGAATGGATGATAGATTCAATTTAAGTGTGATATCATTTCGTTTTGATTATGCGATTGAATGGAAACTATGAGTATTTACTGCAAGATTAGGCGGTTCAAAAATATGTAAAAAGTGTAACATTTTAAATGAAGTAAAGTTAAATAATGATTCATAAAATAATACAACGTATGCTAATAAATAAATGTACTCTGTAGATTCTCTGAATTTAATCCTGTAGAAAGAAAATATCAATGGTCCTTTTATTTACTCAGTGCCAATAGTAACTTCTTTTCACGGTGAAATTGATGTTACTGTTTGAAGGGAACGAAACTGAGTCTTCTCATTGGAGACGTTGAATGTGAGTTATATCGTCAATTTAACTGTTATAACATCTCGTTGTCATTATGAGATTGAAAGTTAAAGCGCGAGTGTCTACTGAAATATTAGGCGGATTAGAAATGAAATACAAAGAATTTTTCTTATAAGCTTTTATAATTTCCACTTTAAGGGAAAGAGAGAGGGAGGAATTTCATTTTGCAGAAATGCATTTATGAGTGGAACGTAAAACGCTAGCTGCTAGACCGTCTGGCATTCCGGGTGAAAAATGTTACAATTTGCGTGGATCTTCACAGTTAAATCACAGCTAGAATTATACGATGAATTGAAATGGCTCGAAATGTAATTGTTCAGTTCCTCAATTGTGGCTTACCGCAAATCGAATCGAATTTCATTAACCACACTTTCAGGTCTCGTCATTTGTGTAAAAGTTGGTAAAACCTCGCAAAACTTCGCTGAATTTAAATGAACGTTTCACTAATTCACTTTCATTAGTTGGGTGTCCCAGATTTGGACTTGCTTATATTTGAAAACACACCCGGGGCTGTAATTAAACGTCAGTCAAAATAATAAAATTTATTCCAGCGGAAAGAACTGGAAACAGTAAAATGCCGTTGATTCGAATTTGAATTTATGTAGCCACGAAATTTTAAAGCCACCGCGGATGTTACGCGTTATTACTTGAAGGCTAAAACACGTTCAATTCGCGCTTAACCACAATTTCGAGCATTTTTAAATTAAAGTTTTGTAATTTACTGCACTTACGAATTCACTTCTTTAAGCTTTATTAATTTAAAATGTTTTCCTGTCTGTTGGAAAGGTAATGGGAATGGGTGAAAAGGTGTAAAACCTTTGATAGAGTTTTTCTAGAGTAATCAAAAGTTAGAAACCGCCGTACTTTCCATTAAAAGGCGTCTTTTAAATTCGTTTTAATGCCTGTTCGCGAATCGATTGCGGTTTGAAACGGTAGGTTATTTTTCTTTTTCTTCTTAGGTCGTCTACTGCTGCGGAAAGTTTTAAACAAGACCAATTCTGACCCTTGTGGCACGGTAAAAATATTTAACTTGCTTCAGTTTGACGAATCTCGCTAACTCTGGGATTTTACGAGATTAAACAAGACATTGTTAGGCCTTTTCTAAATAGCCCTCCGCGTTAGAAGTTGCATGCAGGTTTGAGATAAATTTTCGATTTACATGCATGTGTGGAAATTGCAGTTAGAGCCTTCCAGAGCGCAAAAATAAATACGGGAACTGCTAACCACTTAGCAATTATATCTTGGCCGTCTATTGGTGGAAATGCGTTATGAAACTAGAAACGTTCTGGTGATAGAACGGTTTTATCTTAACTTTGCAGTCTACATTTGCAAAGGAAAATGCGATCGTAAAAGTGCACTTCACAATGAGTTTTACGTTTTATGACTCGTAGCAGTAGTACTTTAAAATTCAAGGTTGGTTAGACATTTTTATTCCTATAAAATTATGATACGATCTTCATTTACTAAACTAACAATTCCAATAATAAGTAAATGCATATAAAATTTGAAATAGAAGCTATAAATTGTTTCAACCAGCGATATGTAGAATTTCGCTTGAACTCTCATATTTTTGAAGTACATATTAAATATGCTTTAAGGATTACAGTACCGAGGTTATTTCAGATTATAGTTAATACTTTTTTAACTGATAACTTACTTGAACCTATAAACACGCCAATATGCGATGAAATCATACTAAACCAGGCTATATTTTAAGTTTCATAACTCAAAATTGTGTGATTTTCATAATTATTAAAATTTGGGCCTTTTGTTGAAATTAAAATTGGTTACCGGTCAGTCTCCGAATAGCCTCTTGCGTGGAAACTGTGGTATGTACCATTCCCACGGTACAAAGCAAGACTGTGTAAATTCCATTGTCGCCTTTACTCTCTGATGACATTAATATTTTTCAAAGTTAGCAAATAACGCGAGCTGCTCCTGGCTTAAGAAACTAGACAAGAATACCATCTTAGCTATCCCAGAACACGATTGCCATAACGTTTCTAGAAAAAGCTTGCATTTTAAATTATTATGAGCCTGACGATGACGTATGACGTCATTCCATTGTGATTTTTCGTTTCTGGATCATAGGTTTCGCCATGTTTCATCTTCGATTACGATAATGTAAAAAGCGTAGTCCTCGTTTTTCGAAAGTGTTTAACAGATTTATGCAAATCCCTTACTACATATCAAAATATCAGATATCCAAGATCATGTTCCTTTTCTTCACGACACTGTGTCCACATCCAAGAGCAAGCAATTTTTGAATTATCATACATAATCATCGCATGGACATTTAATTTCGTTTTATCCGTCTGAATAGTAATTGGCCTTCCTGATTTATCAAAACGATCAGTTTCACTAGCCCCAAATTTATTTGATTTATGTTATTGTCGAGACAGTTATAAACGTAACAACGTGACAATGTAATTCCCAATTAAAACACAATTCATGAGTATTGTCTGTTCAGATTACTTAGTTTGGGACTTACAGGCCATAAGGTACTACAAACCTTACACAAATCATTTTCCCTAGTTAGGCGTGTGTAAAGTTAAAAGTGTGTATAAACGGTATCGTAGCAATCTCGTACAAGGCATTTGCGAACGCATAGATGTCACTATTGTAACAGCGACAATTCTTACTTATTTTATTATTTTCTACATCTATTTATTCTCTAGGAATCATCGGAAACTATTATTATAGCACTTTCATGCAATATTTAGTACCTGTTTGGACAAACAATATAGGAAAATATGTAGATAATTATTAATTGACAAGTGAGAAAACTGATCCAGGGGAAGATTCCTACTAAAATCGATTTAATCAATGGCAATTAGAATATTATTTAATCTATAGCATATTAGGTCTGTGTGCAATGGCAAAGAATTTTGTAAAAAAATTTGTTCAAATCTTTGTACAGAATGCTGTAGATTCATGTTCTAAAACCTACAGAATTTTGTTAGAAGTCGGCGTCGCATCGATGCGCAGACGAGCAATTTTTAGTGTTTATCAACGATCACAAGGGGCAGAGAAGTATATGTTTACCGAGCCCTGCCGACATTCCGCGTAATTTCTTTTATCTCGCTAGCGTTCTTTATTACTGCAGCTTGTTTGCTTTGTCGTAGGTGCATGTAAAAAAAATATAGAAGCTCTCCGAACTTATACATCGACCTAATATGAAATCTTGATAGAATTTTACAACGTTTCGTGTAATACGTGTTTTACAGACCATACAGGCCATACAGACCTTATACAGAAAGTCACTGGGTTGATTAATTCTGGACGTTGTGGCACTATTATTTAATGATTCAGTACTAGTCATATATTGCTGTGCATTCGAAATGTTACACTTAAATGTTTTATTTCAATTGTATTGCAATATAATGTGTAAGAACTGATAACATAGATGAAACTCGGATGGGTGGACCAATATAGTGTCACATATGCAACCGGTTGGGCCTCGAAAGGCACGTAAAGCCTTCGGACCCGGCCGTCTTTTAAACCGTGTAGTGGAACTCTTCTTGTCATTCGATAGGTTATGCTGCCTGATATATGTATAAAAGGTTCTCATAGAACCTGTTGACCGTCAGAACTCTGTAATTGACAGGGTCTTAGAGTATATCATACCATTTTCTAGGAGATTGCGAAGCAGCTATGCGACTGAGGCACCAAGCCTTCGGGGAAGGGCTTCACAACAAGAGTTGGACCTATTGCTTGGAGAGACATCCTGGTATTCAGCAGGAGGTCAGGAAGCTTTAGTAGGGGAGACGAACAGGATGGATAAGTGAGTATGTTATGTTCGTTTGATTTTGCCGCTTCATCTGAATTAAAGTTTCATTTTAATTGCCGCTCTGTAGCCGATTACTATATTGTTAGTTCCCGAATACAGTTTTGGTGGATTTTTTTTTGTTATCATGTAGAAATGCCTATTAATCTTTTGTCTGCGCGCTTGGCCGTGGACATTTCCTGGGAATATCTTGCCATTGAAGGGAGTCCTACGAGTTACATTGTTTTAGTATTCTTGCAACATATTTCGTAAGGCGGTGAAATATTTTCGGCCGATGCATATTGGAATTGCGTTTTCCCGTGTGTCGGATTTAACATCTTCTATCGACCCGGTTGCTTGCGATTATCACAGAGTCGAAATAAAATACTGTAGGGGCGGTTTGGGTTTTTGATGGCTGTCAATCGCGTGAATTTTCGTATCGCTGTTATCACCGCGGGGTGAACAGAACCATCGACAAGTGTCGGATTTAAAGTAACACGCTGGATTTTAATCCTTCATTGCGAATTTGCTGATCGCCTTTGGCGGATTATTATCGAACCTCTTGCTGTGACTCTTTAGATGTGCCGCTGCTGCGACAAACTATGAAGTTTCTGCAGCGAATATTTCGTTCCGAAATTTTCCGTTTTCCCGAAGAACGTTTAGGCGATTGCTGGTGTAATCGTCATTCCAACCTTCAGTGGCGTGCCTACAATTTTTGTCTGCCATTTCCGGACCTAAGAATACCCCAAATTGTGCCTGCCTCTTTCTCTCTACTCCCTACCGAAGAAAATCAAGGTAAAACAATTTGTTTTTGTGTTGTGAAAACGTTTTCCGAGTTTCATTTTCAAGCTTCAAGTGCTGAACTTTTTTTTTATGTGATGTGACGTAAAGAAGATCTATAACACGTATAGTATTTTTTTAAAGGATCTATTTCAATATTATACGATAAATTGGTTTTTATGAGTTTATATTACATATCACGGAAGAGCATAGGTCTTCTAAGTCTGCTGGTTTTCATTTACTATTACTGTTGTTATCTTGATGCAGCCGTTTTTAAATACGATTATGTAGATCCTTGCCTCTTAATTGCTAGACGATATAGTTTTCGTTGATGTGTAAATATATGAGAATGTTTGTGATGAACTTCTTAACTATATTCATTCGCAGTGTGTTGTTCTGGAAGATTTGGATTTCTTTGATGTTGATTATACAAGTTGTTCCTCGTGTAGGACAGACGTAGATGACGATTGGTCTGAGAAGAACTTTATATAATAAAATAGTGCACTCGGTAATTTGGTGTAGCTTTGGTTGAGTTTCTTATTTAAATGTTCTACTCCCACTCCCACGTATACAATTGTAGCACCCTGTGGGTTCTATGGAATAACGTTCCCATTTGTTTGTGTGGATTGATGATTGGAGATGGTCTATCTCTATAGCTACGTAAATATTTTCATTTTGTGTAATTAATATGCTGGTGTAGTCGCTCAATCGTGAAATAATTATGTCTTTCATGAATACATTAAATAAGGTATACCCCACAATACTACCTTGTAACACTCCAGCTGCTATCCTTTTCGGTTTAGATATTGAGGCATCAATTCGAACTATAAATGAGCTCTTCTGCAGGAACAAGAAGATTATTCTGATATGATATTGGTTAGAGTATTTTGACATGTAAGGTTTTACTGAAATATTGTCTACATGTAGACCGCTTTAAATCTTAAGTCCTATATAAGGTATGTTAATATACCGAGCAAAAAATATATCTATTTTTTATGTGGGTTTTAAATATCTGTTATCATAGAAATGTTTTTGTAATCGAGGAAGGTTGATTACTGCTACAAAGTTGACAAGCGTTTATCAGCAAATATTTATTCCCAAGTTTTACTGTGGTAATTCTGTTGGAGCCCTTGTACACAAATCCCACAATAATAATGAACTACCACCCTTATATGCAAATACAACAAAATTTTCTATATACGCAAATGTTTTCTACGCAAGTGTAATAATTACACTCCACCAAAATGAACGATACCGTTCGCTTGTAATTTCTCAACGCTCAAATTGTTTGTTTATTCGCGAAACTTAATTACTTTTATTAATACTTCAGGATTTAATTATTTTGCTGTAATCACTAGATAAAAACAATTAAAATAACAAATTATTGTTGATGATATTATATAATACTACTCATTTTTCATTAAATATAAGCGTACACATGATAATATGCTCTATAATCTAAATTGCTTTATCGGCTTCAAAATTATGCAGGCGGTATTTGGGAATCACTCAAATCAGAAATAATATTTCACACTTTGAATGAAACGGTGTTACGGTCGTTCTAGAGGGGTAACAAGCCTTTACACACATATACACACCCCATACACCAAGCTGGTTAAGGCTGATCCTCCCGGCCAAAATTGGTAATTTTTTCATTTTTTGGCTGTAATTAATTTTTTTTATTATATGTATCATACATCAAATTACGCGTATTTTTAATATCTACCCCGCTGAATATGTCCGATTATTTAAAAAAAATGCATCACGTAAAAAGTAGACCGTAATCGCTTTATTTTTATTGTTTTTGCATTATTTGGTATCTAGATCTAAAGATAGCCCTTTGATTTTTTGGATTAACATTAATAATACTATTCCATAGCCCGCTGAATCTAAAACAAGTCGAAGAAAAAATTATTTATTTAAATAAAAGCAAAAACGTAGAGGACGATGTATCTTCATGCCTGCGATACTTTTAGAAAAGAAAATGAGCAGACATGTGTAAAATTATGTACTTGATATAAATCAATAATAACCAGTTTGAAAAAATGTTGTATTGTTTAAATAATCACATGTTATTTTTGTATATTTTGCACATTTAGTTCTCCAACTTGGCCGCAAGAGGCGCATATCCTAAAAGGGTGCCCACAGTACACAGTTGTGGATTGTTCAGGTATAGAAACTTTCAGTGGCATGCCGTCGATGTCAACCCAACTTTATTACGGTGATGGGTAGATAATCGTTTTACTACCCGGCCATAATGGAACATTTTATGTATTGAAAAACCAAAAGTGTCTTTGAATTCAAAAAGTTGCAAACTAACAAATAGAAGAAAATTATAATTAGTCTTACTAGATTCATGGCAATATCTATGCAATTGTTATGTATTTTAAAAAACATGTATATACCGTATGTTTCCGAATACAGTTTACAAGAGGAACAAAAACTTATTTTTGATTTTACGAGAAAATGAAAAAATAGAAAGTTTTAATTGATTTGGAATACATATGTAGGTACCTATTTCTGTTATTAAAACTATTTACGTTATTCTTTTTTTTAATCGAATTTTTTGGTATCACTATTTTCGTTCGTCTAGTACTTTTTAAAAGTCTGTTTTAGTTGGCTTTGAAATGTCAACAAATTTATGTTTTCGAATTTAGTTTAGTAGAGGGAAAAAATGTTTATCTTTCTTTTACAAAAAATTCTATATTCAAAATTAATATATTACTACAAATGGTCTTAGAAACAACAATGCAAATATAAATAAAACATTTATTCTTCTAAATAAAAATCTCGAAGAGGTAAATCCCTTGATCTTCTAGAATCTAATAATTCTGGAAGAACAGCACCAAAGTAAAACTTTTGTAGTTTCTAGACCATCTTCAGAAAAAAGGCATTATTTTTTTGATTTATTTGTATATGTATACCTTTCTCTGCATGAATCACAAAATAAGCTTTGCTTACATTAGAAATTAGCATTTGACCCTGTAATTGGTACGTATGCGTGATTTTCTTTTAATTGTATTGTACTGTCTATTAGTGAGCACCAAGTAATTTCTTTTTCTTTTACTGCCTCTTCTGGTGACAAATGTGTACTAGAGTAGGAACATTTTATTTCGACAACAGCCGAATTATCCTCTAACAGCCTATCAGGACTAGCTGCTAAGAAAGGTTTTTTGTGCCAAATCTTTAAACCGCTCTTTTTTGTCTAGAGGTTGGTTTCATGTTCGAATCTTTTCGCTGCTATATCTTCATTGCCCTGCGCATATTTTGTGCAAACATTACCTTTAAGTGGCCTGTACAATAAAGACTCCACAAGCTTTATGGAAGAAGTTTTTTTTGCATGTTGCATATTTTTCCAAAGTTTGAAGCCTCAATTTTCTTTCTCAAAACCACAAGTCCGACAAAGCTTGATTTTTGATAGTTTTTTTCAATTTCCTCTACATGGGAAGATAATTTTATTAAAAATATTTATTTTTTAGCATTAAATTGACTTTCAGTCATATCAGGTACTTCTTCCACACATAGACCATAGTCAGCGTCGGGACCAACAGATTTTTGGGAGCATTTGTATTTTCGCAAGCGTTGCTTTTTTCTTAAATTTGATATTTTTTGCA
>JABXWE010045877.1:0-19082 GCA_014611495.1 Limonius californicus
ACAAATTTGCTTATAATTTTTTAACGGAAAAAGATAGCAAATTTTTTTCTCTACAAAATTTGTTCAGAAAAATTAGCTCTTTTTAAATATGACAAAATATAGGTATGTTTCTGGAAAAAATAAATTTGATGACGTCATTACTTCAGTTTCCAAATATGGAAAAATATGCAAATTTGGCTTAAAACGGACCTTACTCAATCCCATTTAAGAACCTCTTTTCAGATTTTCTCTATCGTTTTTCCTTTTCTTATGATAGAGCTGAGACATCGAGTTTCACTCACCCTGTACAAGAGTTCGATACATCTGGTATTTATGTTAAACCTCATGGGCCTCAAAAAGGGGAGGACTTAGAATATAAGAGAGAAGAATATTAAGAACTATATTAAGACCATGAGGGGCTGGTGAAAACAAATTCTACTATGACATTCTAGAAAAGACACACAGCGGCAGTTTAAGAGTGATCAAAGCACACAGCCTAAAGTGGTTTGTACACACTTGGAGGAGACAAGCAAGCAGAAAGATAAAAATAATAATCAAGTAAAATCATGGGAAGAAGAGAGAAGAGACTGAAAATAGGATGATGGAAAATGTAAGGAAGATCAAAATACAAAACTGGAGGAGTAAAGAATAGAGAAGCTTGAAGATAGTTGGTATAGTCGGTTCCAAATGTTTATGTACTTGAGGTTCTGTCTGTACTAAGCTATGGACATGCCGTACGCCGACCAGTGCAGTAGGTAATTTATTTTCCCGATTTATTGTTCTAAGCGTTTTATTTTCCTCACAATTGGAAGTCCCTTACTGTTACATTACTTTGATGACGAAAATGTAAACAGCCACATGGCAAACTCTTTTAAACATTGCATACAGATAAATTTTCCAGTATAATTATATAATGAATTGTTATTGCAGTTTAATGAGCGCTTGGCTAAGTATTATATTGTCGCAAAGCTGTTATTTTTCTGATGACGAGACCTATACAAATAGAAAACTTAGCTCTTAAGAGAGATTACCTAGTTTTTCAGCAAAGTTAAGTTACACTTAAGGATACTGCTCTTTAATGGTCGTTTGCATTATCATTAGTAAGTAATCTATATTACTGCAAAAGTTGACTTTCCAAAATCTTAGTTGACATTGTAAGTTCAAAGAAATATGTGATTTAGTTAAACGCAAGACTTTGAGAACGTCTCTTTAGTTTGAACCCTGTACTTATTATTGTAATAAACTATTGGCAATTTACTTTACATATTCTACACATACATGATGTGTAGGCGCTACTGAACTGTAGCGATATTCGGCTAAAGCAGTAAGCATCGCGCAACCTGTTTCATTTGTTTCTCTTTGGCACGTGAGCCAGAAAGGGACACAAGTTAAACTTGTATTAGTGACCTATGTTCGAAACGCACATAGGTAAACGGGCACTAGTGGGAGTGAACGGATGGTTTATCCATACGTCTTGGATATTTCAGATGCACGATTTTGAAGTACATAAAAATTTGGAACCCACTATAAATAAAGTAAAATCACCCAAAAACGATAGAGACGAAGCACAAGCACCAACGGATTACCAAATACCAAAAATATGCAGTTAAAAATCTGTAATGAATTGAATGCCTCTTTATATGTTTAATATAATATCACAAAACAATACATACGTGTTTTAATGTAGTGGCGGTTCAACTCAGCCCCTTTAAGTGGACTTATACCGGAACTCAGTTCCAATCCAAGGTCATCATTGAGATGTATAAGTTTCACAGGGCTAACTTGATTGTTATACACTTCGGAATTTAAATATTGGAATGGCGCTATTTGGTTTGTATTTGGTTGACTGTTTTGAGGTGGGGAAGGCTGCAGCCTCTCGTAGGGGTTGATAATCATTTGAGTTGAGGTGGGCGTCGGTGTCAGCGGGCTCGGACTAGGAGTTGCACCATTCGCCGAAAATCCGCCACCACTCGACTGACTGCTGGTTTGATCGTAGAATTCTGCACCATAGTCCTTTGAAAAAACAAACTGATTTATAAATACATGCAGAATGAATATAAATATTATTACTTACATCCCCAAAAGCTAAAGGCAGGTTATCCTGCCTTAAACAGTGTGTGTCAGATGAGGTATCTGTGTGTGATGAAGGCTTTGGTCTCGTTTCAGTATGGCGGGTTTGGTTTTTGCGGTTTCGACTGCGGCGCGATTCCCCGTCGGGTATACGCCCTTCGGAATCGTATTTTCGCCGCATTGTCGAATTCCAATGGTTCTTGATTGCATTATCCGTCCTAAATTGAGAAAAGTGTCAGTTCTCACATCAGTAACAAAATTAATGTTCGAATATATAAGCCAGAGCAGAAACAATTCCAGTAGCACAATTCTCCACTGCATAAACCAATGTGCAATTATTTTAACCAAGGCAGTGCAATAAACCCCCTTGAAATATTTATTCATAAAAATAAAGTTCCTCTATTATTCAATATAAACGTATTAGCCTGCAGCATTAAAAATAATACAGAATTAGGCCATCCGCCATTTGAACAAGTCACTGAACCCCCAAGTTTGGAGCATGTTTTTTGATGGGAGTGTTGTACTAGATTTAAAATTTTTTTTTTTAAATGGACAAATGCAAGTGGTTGTTTATGAACACCATTGTTTTCCCATACTAAAGTAATTTTCCCAGATATCCCGTGAACTTCCGCCGGTTATCCTCTAGAATTTCACTAGTAATCTATTAGATTTTTGCTGGATAACCATTGGATTTCCGCTTAATAGAATTCGGACTTTCGACAGATATCTTTTTTTTACTATTTTTGTTGGTTTCCGCGAGGTATCCTTTAAATATCCGCGGAGTATCCTTACAGTTCTGTTGGATGTCCTTTGGATCTCTGCTGAATACCCTTGGGACATTTCGCATGACATCCCTTAGAGTTCTTCCAGATGTGTCCTAAAATTCCGTCGGATATATTTCAAACATCTGTGGTATTCTCTTTAGAGTTCTGCCGGATATCTTCTGCACTTGGATTGGATATCCTCTAATGATCCATCAGACATCCTATGAACTTCCACTGCATACACAAGTTCCGTCGAATATTCTTTGGACATCCGCGGGATATCCTTTAGTACTCTGTTAGATATCCTTTGGACATCCGCCGCATATGCTTTGCACCTCCGTCGGGTATCTTCAGACCTTCCGTCGAATATCCTTTGGACATCCGCGGGATATCCTTTAGTACTCTGTTAGATATCCTTTGGACATCCGCCGAATATGCTTTGCACCTCCGTCGGGTACCTTCAGACCTATCTAGATATCCTCTGGACTGCTGCACTCTTGGGGCTTACCTCAATACCCCGGAATATCTATATATGCTAAACTACTCCTTCCATTTACCCCTAAATTATTAAAATTATTTGTACACTTTATGTTTAAATTTACCTTCCAGGGAGGAGCTTTGCAATTTTTGCCCACTGGTTGCCCCATTCTCGATGGGCTTGATAGATGACATTATCTTCAACGTCAGTCCAGGCAGTTTTCTTAATGTTAGGATTCAAATGATTGTGCCACCGCTCGCGGCACTGTTTGCCAATTCGGCCTTTTAGGTGTCGCGCGATTAAGGTCCATTTCTTTGGTCCGTATTTTTTTACCAGTTCTATTACTTTCTCATCTTCCTGCAACAAATAAAGAATCGTTAAGTACAAGTATTTGGCGTGTTCAACAATCCACTTTTAAAAACTAATAAAGCAACTTCCTTAAAAGAAACTGCAAAGATTCCGTAAGGAGCAGGTTCAAGGAATTTTTAACGATCTCGTTTTTCAGACTAATACAACAATTTCCTTAAGAGGAGAGGCTATAATGGTCGTCCTCTATGAAGATTATTGAGGGGTTCTTTATGGAGAAATTTCAAATGTTCAAGAATTATTAAACAATTCACTTTTCGGTCTAATAAAAGAAATTTACTTAAAATTCAGAGCAAGGATTCTCTATGACGAAGGTTTGAGGCTTATTATACCGTCTCTTCTGGCTAATAAAACAATTTCCTTAAAGATACTTTAAGGATTTCTATGGCGAAAGTTGGTGGGTTTAAGAGATACTTTACAATCTATTTTTTGAAAGTACTAAAACAATTTCCTTCAAATACTTAAGCATCGACCTCTTAACACAACATCTTTCCAGGATAATAAAACCATTTTCTTAACAGAAACTAGAGAATGTACACGGCAATCCGCGTTTTTAGACTAATAAAAATATTTCTTACAAGACACTGTACGAGTCCTTTATGAAGAACGTTCTAGTGTTCATATTTAACAATCCACTTTTTAGACTAATAAAACAATTGTTTTAAGAAAACTGTAAGGATGGTCTATGAAGAACGATCAAGGTTCAATATATGTATATACAACAATCCACTTTTACAAACTAAAAAGACACGTGGTGAAGGGATTCCAAATTTCAAGATTGGTCTCGTCGCTTCCTACAGGTAAAATTAGTCGCCCTATTCCCGGGTGGTAAAAGTAATATATTACGCTTCTGGACCAGCCCTTGCTCCCTGCAAACGAATCTGGTTTGTGCCTTCCTCTAGGTCTCTGTCTCCAGAAAGTAAAAGCAATAAATTGCTAAAACCAAGGTTGCAGTTTTTTGGAGGGCGTAGTTTTAGCCGTTAAAAGTTCCCATTTTTGGTGCGAATTACGATTAATGGACGGCTCCAAAGAGTGAAGGTGTTTGTTTTTGACCTCTTTACAGTATGTCGTATGTCCACCCATGTGGTTTGCAAATTTTGATTATCATTCAAAGATGTTGACCAATTTAAGAGACGCATCGTACTATCAAGTCAGTCCAATGCTGTCGAATGAGTCCAGTAAAAATCTACGCCCCAAAAGCGGATCATTTTGGTAAGAGTACTTTGCAGCTGTATATAATATAAATGCCAATACTATTATAATGTAGAAGTCCTGTAGAGCCGCTAAGTCTTAACTAAGTCTGCATAACTATAACTAATGATTTTAAGATCTTCTTCGAATGTTTTCATTCTTAGAAACGTAGTGACTTTTTCTTCTACGGTTCAATACTTGTCTTCTTCCTTCATTTATGGTTGCCCCTAAAGGTAGGCTTTTGCCTGTATTTTTCTCTATTGAACCTCTTCAGACGTTGAGATCCAGCACTCTCGCCACCTTTTTGGTGGCCTACCTTGTGTTCTCTTCCCCATTGTTTTGTTGATTTTTACGATTTTCACTAATCTGTCGTTTCCCATCCTTTCTACATGCTTATTTCAGTACTTTCTTCTTTTTCGTACCAATCTGGCTATGTCTTGTATATTCCTAATTTCCCTTGGGTCTTCGTTTCTGATTCTGTCCTGGAGTGTCTTGTTGAGTATTGTTATTATTACTTTCATTTCTGCTGTTCTATTCTTGGAGTGTCTTGTTGAGTATTGTTATTATTACTTTCATTTCTGCTGTTCTATTCTTGTATTGTAGGTATAAAGTACCAGAGATATAGAGGACATACAGCTAACCCTGACGCTCCGAACTTCGAAAAATACAAACACTTCGACTCCTGGAAAGATTTTCCATTAAATATAAAGACAAAACTACAGAAATACCAGCAGATTTAAAAGCTGGCTGTTTCTTCAATTTCAATTTATCTTTCATATTTCTTACAAAAAATATGAAGATAGACTAAACAAATCTTGAAACAGACGGCAGATTGTCATAAAATTCTTCTAAATCGAAAAAAGTGCAACGCCTACAGAACCGTTACACAAAGTATAACTTCCTCTGCTGATGCACATCATTAAACGAGGATCCAAATTTTCCCATGCATTATGGCTACAGGCCGGAAGAACCGATTACGAAAATTAATTCGTAGGTCGAGTTGAAGCCAACATCTGTTAACTTCCGCAAAATTTCATGAGTTCCTGGGCCATATGACGGTATCGCACCATGCACCGTGAAGAAGAGCGTAACTGGTGGAATTTTACGAGCAGTAACTGTTCTTGTTGTGTTTAGTCATGAATAATAATTACAGCGTGAGAAAAAATAACCTTTTGTCTGCATTTATAGTAAACTTTGGGAAGATACAAGACTGGAAAAACTTTAGTATACTCTATGATTTAGCCGCGTGATATATAAATCGCAGTTTATTTATATATTTTTAATGAAGCATAAAATAAGTAAATAAAACAAGAGTACAAGTAAATTATTGGCAGTCATGCCGTACCGATTGAAGCTAATATATATCCACCAGTTCACTGCCAATTTCCAATAGGTTTTATGCAACCTGAGAATTTCTAGAGCAAATAGAGGTTTGTGTTTAAAAATACTAAGAAATTTGTATTTTCAACAATGAGTTTTCATCAGCATATTTTGTTTCACTTCTTCTATTTTTAAAATTGAAACAGACATTTATTTTTAATTGATAAATAAAGAGGACAGTTTGTAGGACATCTATATCATTAGGAAACCGGAGTAAAATCTCAAGAGCATTTTGGCTCGAAATTATTCCCAATATTGACTAATAACAGCTGGGCTAATAAAGATAAAACAGATTAACTAAAACGCACTTCCATCCACCTTTCAACTCTCAAAAGGGTTCGACATGCTTTCACCCTTTCAAAACGGAATCTTAAATCTTTACATCTCTTCTTAGCCAAACCAGTTTGGAGGACTGCAACCATTGCCATTATTCTCGAGGAAAAATGAATGACCGTTGCAATTACACAGACCAAATCACCTTCACACGTGTGCTCTTGATCAGCAATAAAATATGGATCCTAAGAGCGAAAAATTATGTCATGCAGAAACGAACTCATGTGGGAACAGCGACAGTACAATGCGAAAGGGAAACTTGTTTATGTACTTGCACTTTGTACAATTTCGTTTTTCGAAGAGGTCAACAGTTGTATCATTTAAAATTCTTTAAATGAAAGTTTGTTAGGAAACTAATTAATTTTCTTTTATAAGACTTTAATTAAATATATTAAAACATTTGAGATATTTATTAAGAAGATTAAATAAATTAATTAATTTAAAAATATCTTACTAATACTGTTTACACTATCTACATTATTTATATTTCGCACAATTATAATTACAGTTTTTCCCACAAAAATATAGACCCTGCTGTTTTTATGCAAAGAATCTAAAGAGATATTGATTCCACGCAAAAAAAAAAACGATTTAGAATTTCTCAGAAGCCATCTACAATGAATGTTTCTAAAAAATATGTCTGTGGGTGTAGGTAAATATAAATTATAATCCATCAAGAATACAAGGTTTTGCAACAAATTCGGCACCAGAAGTTATACATGCTTTGTTTAAACATTTCTCGTATAATTTTCGATTTACATTGATGGATGAACTCGCAGCAAATAAAATAAATTGCGTATGGGGAATGATTGCGAGGACACCCGAAGGCAGTTCCGCACCCTGCTGCCACTTTAACCCTGTTTGAGGTAGTTAGTGACGTGGCACACTAACCCAGGGGAACCGACGGGTTTAGGTACTCTCCAGGGCACCGCGGGTTGTAGTGTTAGAGCGAAGATTTCGGTCTCTCATCCAAGTGGACACCGCGCGGTTTTTTTTTTTTTGCAAATTATTATTAAAACTGGCAAGAACTCTCGAACTAAAGAACATTTTTAAAAAATAACATAATTAAACTACATATTTCTAATAGGGAAATAATTAGGGTAAAAAAAACATATTCGAACATTGTATGATGTGAAAATGAGACACATTTGAAGGCTCGAAATGATTTATCCCCTTATAATCGTACATTTCTTTCCACGTTAACTATTGCATCTTCGTCTCTCTCATGATCCTTATAAAGAACACAACTTTTACATGCATCTATGTTGACCAAGTATAATAAAAACTGTTGGGTAATCTGGAATAACACAGATTAGCCCCAAACAATTTTTTACAAATATTTACTTCAATATTGTTTATTCAAAGGTCTAAATAATTTTTACGATTTTTTAAGTTAGACCAACTTGAATTTAACCTTGCAATATTGTGTCACCATCACACCCTGGTTTATTTCCAAACCGCCATACCAGTCGTTTTCACGTTACTATTTAAACTTGTCGCTCTCATTGAACCTTGCAAACGAAGTTTACTTGCATTTCTTCAACCATTGTTTTTTTAAGCTATAAAACTCTAAACCTTTTGTTTTTGTTTAATTTCGTCAGACGATAAAACCAGTTACACCTTTATTATATTATTCATCAAATTGTCTTCTGCTATCAAAGATATATCTTTTTAATATTGCTGCAATGAATCTTTACTCAATAATATATTACCCACATTATTTAAAGTACATATAAAAAACAGATTATGTCCATTTATGGATGTACAACCTCTTTCAAACATCTTCCATCATTCTCGATTTGTTGCTACATGCATCCAGTTTAGCCCAGTTGTTAGTTTTATATCATCCACCCACCTTATGGGTGGTCTTCTTCTAGACCGTTTGAAATCAAATGGTCGCTATTGTAGGATTTTCCTATTTCATCAGTTTTCTTCCCCTGCGGATATATGCCCAGCATATATCCATTTCAAAGTTGCCGCTATTCTTGCTATGTATGCTTCTGCCATTGTGAAAACGGGAGAAATTTGAATTTTGAAGCGTGTATAGCAAGTCTTCCCCATATCATCGTACAAGTCCCACTCCCTTCTACGTTAACTGTCGCATTTTCGTCTCTCTCATAGATTCTTCAGCGCGCAACACACAGTTCTACGTTCTAGAATATCTAAAACTGTTGTATAATTTTGAATAACAGTGTACTATAGAAAAAATTGTAATTCGTCCAAAACATTTATTTTAAACATCAACCTCAATACTATTTATTCAAAGGTCTAAAATTTTTCATTCATCTTTTGTCGTTTCCACTGATCCTTGCATTTACATTAATAAAATATTAAAAACCTTTTGGTAAATTTTAGTAATATAAAACTACAAAAACGAATTGTCATTAATTCAAGGCAACTCTTTTCCTTTGTTTTTTCTTTAAATCATCTTTAAACATTGTTTTTCTTTAACGCTCTAAGGGTTTTGTTTAATTTCGTAAGAGCATAAACATTTATACATTTGTTTTACTATTTATCAACTTGTATTCTGACACACAGGCATTTTTTTCTTAATTTTGCTGCAATGTCTCTCCACTAAAAAATAAAATATTCCCATAATTTAAACTACATACACATTTAGTATAGTAAAATAATTAGGATATTTAAAATAAATTCATAAATGTCATTATGAAAATGAGACAAATTTGAATTTTGAAGCTTGTAATGCCGTCTAGTATACTCATACATACCCATATCATGAGTTCCACTCGCTTCCACAGCAACTGCTTCATCCATATCACTCTCATTGATACGTGCAATGAAATCATGTGTTGTGTTCACTTGCATTTATATCCATAAAATATCAAAACTTGTTGGAAAACTTTAATATCATGGTTGTACAAAAAAATGTACGTAATTTTAAAATCTTTATAACGGTTTTTTTTTCGAGTTAGTTATATTCTGAAAATACATTTTTATAAATGTACCATAAGTGGAAGTACGAATAATCCATCATAATATACAAATAGAAACATACTGATACGAAGATGCGAAATGGTGGAAGTGCACGATAAAATCCGAATACCTAGTTATTTTTTTAAATTATCTATGTATATCGAATTAATGTAGTTTCTTTACAAGTTAAAATTAAACCAAATCTATAAGCAGTTAGTTTCTTCGATATACATTCCTGCATTCGAAATTTTCTGTTAACTTACTTTATACCAAGAAAGCAAATATAAATGCAATTTCCTGAATGACTATCTATTCCAAGAAATTCTATTCATTCACAAATACCATTCAAATTATATTCAAATGAAGGCTTAGCTAAACCAAAACCCACCTCAACTGCGACTACATTTCTGTTATCTACCAAAACGGACAACTGCAATTAGAAAAAAAGCGGAATAAACACGCGTACATGCTAATTTCGAGCAATTCAAGTTAATTGGCAGATCGAGCTCTGCTTCGCACAAAAGCCGTAATTTTATTCGTAAACTGGTCCAGGATGTTGAGGAGCCCGCCAAGAACGTTGCGTTGTATACCTAAAATGGGCCCCCGCTGAAAAACATCACGCACAAAAGTCCGATCTATATGATCCCATACGAAGCGTTCTGGGAAGAAAAAAAAGTTAAGCAAATGTGGTGTTTTTGACCTGATATGAGCTTGGGATATGTTTAGTAATTATTTGAGAGCTGAGTATATCTAAACAACTGACTCACTTTTTAGAACCCGTACTCAAAACATGTAAAAACATTTTTTAATGATGCGTCGTAAAATATCACAGATTTGGATATCAAAACTTCATGGAATTATTTTTTATTTTCACACTTAAATATGAAATAAACCATGGTATAACGTGGAGAACGTATGGGCTTAAACATCCCCTGACCACCCTTAAACAACCAGATAGTGTTTAACTATGACCCCATTCCAAAAATTCCAATTTGAAGCACTCAGTAACGCATACCTTAAGTTACCATGATGGTCTATCAGATAAGGTCGAAGAAATACCAGCAGGTACATACAATGGAAGAGCAAGAAGGTGGTGGTAAATACGATCCGCGAACAGTTCGTGGCTGTCCTGACCCTGACCGATGGTCTTGGATTACGAAACAGGGTGTGTCCAACTCGTACAAAAGGGCCGACAAGCCCTGCAGGATCAACCTGATGTAATTTCCTCGTTAACGAGATTATATTTCGCTCTTATTGTGCAAAATAAGTAAGGGAAGGCTGTTTATGGAGTAATTTAACATACCGAAGTATTTTAATATTTAATGATGAGGAATAAAAAAAAGGTTGTAATGACAGGTAAAAAGCTGGTTTTGGGAACCTTGAAGATGACTTAAATCATTTGTGTTTAAAAGCAAAAAATACAAGCATAATATGAGTACATAAAAAATTACGAAAAAAATTTATAAAAAAAAAAGGTAGGTTCCAGCTCCAATTACGATAATCGGTAATAGTCCTTAAATTAATAATCAACAATAGGAAATAAACATTTATGGCTTAAAAACGAAAAATAAATAAATTTTGAAATACTACAATTTATATATATACAGTGTGTCGCATTTAAGATGAAGACACCCCCATATTTTCGCTATTTGAAGGAATACAGATTTGAATTTTTGCACAGTCATACAGGCTCATGGGTCACACTTTTTAAGATACTCAAATGAAATCTGAACTTTAAACTCAGCCTACTACGAATTCACAAACAGGGTCAATTCTCCATATTTTGCGTCGCGTTAGAGATATCGAAAAAAATTATTAGAAAAAGTTGTTCAGAATATTATTCTAACCCCATATACCGAGTTTCATGACAAAATTCGCATTTTGAATTTTTTCATTATTTTGGTCTATACCCAAAATAATAACAAGTTTATTTTTTAATTTGATATTTAGTGTGCCATGGAAAGCAATTTGAATACATGACACTATTAAATTGACAATGCGTCAAGTTTTTACTTTCCATGGCACACTAAATATCAAATTAAAAAATAAACTTGTAATTATTTTGGGTATAGACCAAAATAATGAAAAAATTAAAAATGCGAATTTTGTCATGAAACTCGGTATATGGGGTTAGAATAATATTCTGAACAATTTTTTCTAATAATTTTTTTCGATATCTCTAACGCGACGCAAAATATGGAGAATTGACCCTGTTTGTGAATTCGTAGTAGGCTGAGTTTAAAGTTCAGATTTCATTTGAGTATCTTAAAAAGTGTGACCCATGAGCCTGTATGACTGTGCAAAAATTCAAATCTGTATTCCTTCAAATAGCGAAATTATGGGGGTGTCTTCATCTTAAATGCGACACACTGTATATATACACTTCGTTTCATATGAAATGCACCACCCATTAAAAATAAAGCTACGGGTTTGAAACTTTGCTAAAATAATATTTCATTATTGCGTATGAAATGATCAGGTTTTCATAAAAAAAGATTAACAATTGTTAGAAAACAATAACAACAACGAAAACAAAATTAATAATGTGTAACATCGCCATGAACAGGAATGCAAGCATTTACTCGTCGTGGCATACTTTCTATCAAGTAATCTATGTTCTCCTGGGGTATCTCGTTCCATATAACCTCAAGTTGGTGTCTCAGCTCGTCTAAGTTGTTAGGAGCTCTTGGCAATAATCTTAGTCGCCCATCATGACCCAAAGATGTTCGATCGGCGATAAGTCCGGTGATCGTGTAGGCCAGGGCAACATTTTGCAATTGTGCTTGTTGCAGGTATGTTCTGGTAATCTTTACAGTGTGTGGACGTGCGTTATTCTGTTGGAAAATACCGTTTGGCAACGTCTGCATGAATGGTATTAACACCGGTTCCAGGATATTATGAATATAGCGGTGAGCATTTACAGTGCCTGGGAGGAACACAAGAGGTGATCTTCTACCGAAACACAACGAGTTTCGTTTTGTGGCCGAAACAAATTAAAACTTTATTTTTTACTATGGAGTTTTATTTTAAACATAGGAGTATAAATGTACAGAGTTGACTAACATTACGACATGTAGCAGCAATATACAAGTTAAGACTAATTGTATTACATGAACAAGTTGATTATATAGTATGAACACCCAGGATAAGAGGTTAGATAAGCAGGTTGAGAATAACAAGTATGTGATACTTTGCTCTTAAGCTAGATAAGAAGGTTAAGTGTATAATACATTACTAGATACATTACTCGTTCGCCTTTGCTCAATAAATCAGTTTCAAATTGTACCATCACTACATCGAATTTTTAGCCATCATTCTCCCGCGAAAGGCAATGGGATACTTAACGGGGTGTTCCGTCTAGTAAATATTCTCTGGAGTAGAAGTGGCTACAATTCCCATGCTTCAGAACTCACGTTAAGCTGTAGGTCGTCTATGTCTGTGGCGCTTTAAATGCTCAATATATGCACAGGAAAGAAAATTGCCATGTGTCTAAAACTCCTGTCCTACTGTAAAATTTTTTATAAAAATGTTTTATAAAAACTCATGACGTCATGCCTCACGCAAACGCAAATATTTTGAAGGCATATCCCACTGTAAATCGTTTATGTAAAAATATAGACTGCTGTTTGTAAACAAACAAGAAGTGAGGTTACTTTGTACTTCTGTGTTATGCACCTGTGGTTGTATTATTTCATAATATACGAAATCTCAGACGTGAAACATAAATTATTAGTAGGATTTACAGTAAGTATGTTAAGCTACCATGTAATTTCAAAGAAAACCAATACACATTTGCCAAAACACCTTTCGAAGTGAATGTACAGTCAGTTGCTGCTGTTGGTAATCCGTGTTTGCGCGGGCATTCAAATATGGAGTTGGTGTGGAATCAACTTCGAATCAGATGCCGAGTTTTATCAAAAATTTGGGAACGGTGCTGATTTATAAAACTGTTTTACGTGAAGTCATCAAAATTTAAACACTATAAAAATATTTCGAAGCCAAAATATTTTTATAAACTGTATGCATACATCTTAAGAGATGGAACTCTTAAAGAAGAAAATTTTTTCCGGTATATCCAGAAATGAAAATTACTATCTGTTTAGGCCCCCCAATGAATTTTTAGGAGTATATTAACTACCTAGAATCATATGAGTTTTGAATGAATAAATAAAAACAGAATTGGGGTGTATTTTTGTCCTTACTAATCTTAGGAGGGTTAGAAATTTCCGTCAATGGATATCAATCTAGTTTATTCGGTATATTGATATTTAGTTCCTGTAAATTCCAATATCTGCTATCCCATCTCTTCCCCATTTTGAAAGATTAATGTGCATGGAGGGTGGGTAAAACCGCCGGTTCCGATTGTCACACAAATATATTTGACAATCGTAAACCATGTAGTAGAACTTCTCTTCTCTGTTTGACGGGTTAGGGTAGCCTGCTGCCTGGCATACGTGTAAAGAGGGCTTATAGAACCTACTCCATTGTAGGTAGTCAATCAGAAGAAGATTGTGCACGGATTGATTTTTTAAATCTACGAGACACAAAGCCGACCCTAAGTTTTGTAAAGCAAGGTCCAGGTCTCGGACGCCTTCTACAGAATCTGTTCCATATTGGATGTTACAGCGCTCGATAATTTTGTTATTCGATATTTTTGCGTCGATGCTGATTTACCTTTTTATGTATTGCAGGGTGGTTGATTTTTCATTACACACTCGTGAATTTCGTCAGAACAACCTAATTAAAAAATGCAAATACTTATCTTAAAAAACTTTATGTCCTCTTTCGAATGATCTACCACACAATGTAACTTGAAAAACACAAATTACTTTTCAAATGTAACGTCTTGTAATTTCTTGAATATTTGGATAACTTATTAAATTTTTAATACTGTTTTTATTTTGTTCGTATAGACAGTAAATATTGTCATAAAGAAATTACCTAGCAGTCTTTGGAAATGCAACTAACGTTAAAAACGGGAACATTAAATTTACTGCACAATAACAAGAACATAAAATAAACAAAATAATTCTCAGTTGTTTGACAGACGATGGGCTTTGTTCCCCGTAGACAAATGTGGTACCAGCATGACGGCGTGCCACCACACATGCGCTACGTATGACAAACTCGACAAGGATTTGGAAATAACTGGATTGCTAATAATGGGCCTTATTTATGGATTCTGGATCAACTAATCTTTCAATATTTTTTCTCTTTTTCATTCTAGAATGACATTATTTATTGCTCAAACGAAAAAATAATAAAAACATTAACAATTTATTAAGCTTTCCAAATATTTAACAGAATACAGAGTATTTCAAAAAATTTTCAAGTCGCTGCTCTTTTGTTTTTCAAGAGACTACATTCTATCTTACACAGTGGGAAAAAGCGCAAAAAATTATTTAAAACTAGTTTTCGAATTTTTTAATTAGTTGGATACTGACAAAATTAACGATGGTGTAAAGAAAAATCGACCACCCTACTTATGTAAGTGTATACACAACATGGAGAGTAGGTATTACTTTCTTGAAATCTTGAGATGTTGCGTATAGTGTACGAGTCAGCGGACGTCATGGATATTTATGACTTATTTTAGTACGTTGCGCAACATTAGTCAAGTAATTATGTGAAACCAAGTTACATACTCCTTTTTAAAAAATATTGCTAGTTGACGGTGTGTTACATACTACAAATGACGACATAAATATAAATAGGGTACCTTGGCTAAATCCACACTTCGTGTTGAGGAGTAAAGTGTTTTAGTACTGAAACAATTTAAGATATTTGACTTACATATATGCAAATTGTGTAAAATTAAGGAAAATGAAAGCTTTGGCCTTACATTCGTACAACAATTCTAATTATAAGCAAGACAAGAGAATCGATATGAGACATATTTTGTTTCATATTAATATCGCCACCTTTTTTCAATTTAACGGAAGTTTTGCAGAAAAACAAAATATAAAATATATATTTAAATTCCTCCATATTATCACTTTTACACAGAGAAAGTAAAGCTTATGTATTATTTGCTAAACTTAAATTTAAACAATCAAATCGCGAATTGATATTTTAAACAACTATTTTAACTGTTAGTTGTCTAGTGTGTAGTTCGTCCTAATTGTCAAACTACGTGGGTAGAGTTATCGTCTTGATATATTGAATGCAGCTGTAAGTTGGTATTATTCAGAGTGTCCCGTAAATTTGGGAATACATGTCTTCTTCTTCTTCTTTTATACTTTTTCCTCTATGGGTTTGTCGTCTTCAGCTTCCATAGTTGCCTATTTTCCCAGTCTCCAATTTTTAAATCTCTCTTTCATGATCGTATTTATGTGTGTTTTCCATCTAAGAGGTGGTCTTCCCCTTCGTTGTCTTCCTTGTGGTGCCCAGTGTAGTATACTTTTGGGCCACCTCTCTTCCGGCATTCTCTCTACCATACCATCTCTGTTGTCCAACTTCCTAGTGATTGATGATTTTATTCCCATTTGCTGCCATATCTTTTCCGTGCGCCATTTATCCCCTTTCGTAATTTGCAGGCTTTCGGGAAATCTAATTCTGTAGTTCTTATCTTGTCCCTAACTTTTGTAGTAATAGGCCACGTTTTTCCGTTATACAGGGTGTTTTAGAAAGAATGGGCCAGCGTTTAATCACAGATTCTTTAGGTAAAAATAAACCGATTAAACTTAATATACCTTAGGCAGAAAGTCCTTCCTTAAGAAGTTATAGGGCCTTAAAGTTCAATTTTTTATTTTTTCTTTTTATTGTAATTTCCACAAATCTAAAGTCATTTCTTTCAAATTTGGCACACGTACTTACTATTATGCAATACAGTGACAGAATTATTTTCATTAACCAGACTTGACCGTAAGAGGCACTTAACCTACCACTGAAATTTTATTTTAGCTCTAACTTTGTTATTGGTAGAAAATTTTAAAATTTTAGGTTATTTTCTGAAAGAGGATTAAAAATTACAAAAATAAGCTACTCTTAGTTCATACGCGTAACGGCAACCGTTTGCCTTAAAATGCTTGTCCAAGTTTTGGGTTGTCGTAACGACGTGTAATTATTAGGTGGCCATGATCACAAAAACAATGGGTAGTGCTTGTGACCTACAGTAAAGAACAATGCTAAGTCAATTAAATACTTTGGTGTTATAGAAATTGTATTTTGAATTTATGTTTTGATTACGAAAATGCGTCGCCATAACGAATGTCGAGGCATTTTCGTAAACACAAAACAGAATTAAAAATACAATTTTTATAACACCAAAGTATTTAATTAACTTATCATTGTTCTTTACTGTAGGTCACAAGCACTACCCATTGTTTTTGTGATCATGGCCACCTAATAATTGCACGTCGTTACGACAACCCAAAACTTGGACAAGCATTTTAAGGCAAACGGTTGCCGTTACGCGTATGAACTAAGAGTACCTTATTTTTGTAATTTTTAATCTCTTTCAGAAAATAACCTAAAATTTTAAAATTTTCTACTAATAACAAAGTTAGAGCTAAAATAAATTTCAGTGGTAGGTTAAGTGCCTCTTACGGTCAAGTCTGGTTAATGAAAATAATTCTGTCACTGTATTGCATAATAGTAAGTACGTGTACCAAATTTGAAAGAAATGACTTTAGATTTGTGGATATTACAATAAAAAGAAAAAATAAAAAATTGAACTTTAAGGCCCTATAACTTCTTAAGGAAGAACTTTCTGCCTAAGGTATATTAGGTTTAATCGGTTTATTTTTACCTAAAGAATCTGTGATTAAACGCTGGCCCATTCTTTCTGAGAAACTATTAAAACTATACTTTATACAATGCTTTCGCAAATGTGTTTTTTGTTTATTTTGTTAACATTTTACTCCATAGAATTCCATGTAGCGCTCATGTTGCTTTTTTCCCATTCTGATCCTATTGTTTATATCTTCCTCTATTGTGCCATTACTTGTTACGATTCATCCTAGGTATTTAAACGTATTGCAGTGTTTAGTAGTGTGATGTTTTATGTGCATGTCGTTTTGTTCTTCTCCAATACACGTATATTCACTCTTGTCAAAATTTATTTTCATTCCGTTGTTTTCAGTTTCTTCTCTAGCTCTTCAATCATGTATTCCATATCCTCTTTCGTTTTCGCAAAGAACACTTGGACGTCCGCAAATAGTAACGATTTCAGATCTTTATTTCCAATCTCTATCCCCCTGTTTGAGTCCTTTGTAGTGCCGATGTTTTGAGTCATTGGTTTTCCGATTTTTATGTTTGCCTTTATATTCTTGTACATCTGTTTTACACTATTAATCCATTTCTCTGGGATCTGTAATCTACGCATTGCGGGCCAAATTTTTATTCTGGAGACGTTGTCATATGCTTTTTCCAAATCCACAAATGTCAAGTGTGTATTGATGTTTTTTTCTTTATGTTTTTTAATTACTTGTCGTACACAGAAAATATTATCCAGGCATCCAGGCAAAAAATCATGCAACCATCGAACAAGTCCATAGAATCGTTGAAGTCATCAATAACACATTTGAAGAGCAAGCTTACTGTGCTGCGATTTTCCTGGATGTAAGCATAGGCAAATAAACACATTTTTATAGTATATTTATAGTAATTTAGCTGAATTAGGTTCAACAGATCTAAGCTGGGCATTGTTAAAAATTGTCGACACTAAACCCGAACGTTGCAAGAAGCCATTGGCTTTCTCCCTAAACGTTTTAGATTTATTGTAGTTTGGACATTTCCGAATATATAGAACATAAGAATAATCCGCATGAGAACGGACCTGCAGGACATTGGACATTTCTCTCAGTTCGTGGAGAAATTAAGACGTATTTCGTAGTGTTTGACCGGCGGGGGCGACATCTTTAGGTCTGCACCCACACTGTTCAATAATAAGAATACACGCGGTCAGAGGTCTATGTGTTTATTTGCCTATGATGTAAGCCAGGCCTTCGACAAGGTCTGGCACGAAGGTCTGCTATTCAAGCTTAAGCTGAAGTTATCCCATCCATTTTTTATTATCCTGAAATCGTATTTACAGGAAAGATACTTCCAGGTTAAATACCAAGATGAACTAACAGAATTAATGCAATTAAAAGCTGGTGTCCCCCAAGGCAGTGTATTGGGGCTTGTTTTATACCTCATCTACTCAGCTGATTTACCCTCTTACAATAGCCCAAAGATGGCGTACTAAGGTGAACGAGAATAAATCCGTCCATGTGACTTTCACTAAATGTAGAGGGCACTCCCCAGAAGTAAACATGAACGGTCACCCACTACCATAGGCTGATATTGTTAAATACTTAGGCATTCACTTGGATAAAGGACTTACATGGCGCACTCACATATGGAAGAACGGGGTGCAGCTTAGGCTAAAACTAAAGAAATACTACTGGTTGTTAGGGAGAAACTCCCAATTATCGCTTAAAAATAAACTTCTTATATACAAGGTAGCACTGAAACCAATTTGGACCTATGGGATCCAGTTATGGGGCACTGCCTCTAGATCTAACATTGATATATTGGAGAGGTACCAATCCAAAGTTTTACGTTTAATAACTAATGCCCCATACTACATTCCAAACATTGAA
>JABXWE010045879.1:0-16195 GCA_014611495.1 Limonius californicus
TTATTTTGAAATATAGATTGCTGATTGCATTTTAAAACTAATTATTCTGATTTCATTCATCAGAATTACGAAATTTAAACATTAACTTATGTTTGAAAACTTAAACTGTAACAACTTGTTATTATTATCAAGAAATGGATAAAATCATAATAAATTAGGTTCAAGTGTTTTGGAAATTTAAAATCGAAAAACGGTACGGTGGCGATGAAGTGGCCGGCGATGAAACGGCCGGCGATGAACTGGGACCGGCGCTGAACCGGCGGCGCTGAAACGGCGGCGATGAACCGGTGGCGATGAAACGTCCCATTCCGCAGTATCACAAACACTACTAACCAAGGGGCCTAGTGGCGTAGCTATATGTTCAGGGTCATACACTAAGATTTCATCTGCGCCCCTCTATTATACAAATATAATTTTTACCGGTAATATAGAAGATTTATTTATTATTTTATTTAAGTTCAGTTGACGTACCCTTTGTACTATTAATATGAATTTAAGCAGCGATGTGACACCCTGATTCTGAGACAAGTTTTTATCAATTTGGAGAAGCTTCTTTCAGTTATTAGTATTACTGTAGTAATAAGTATAGCAAAAATCTTCGCATTTGTAAAACTTGAAAATGTGAAAGCATGGCGTTAAACTTACAACTGATGTTGTACTTTAACTAGAACCCGTGTATACAAGGAGGGTCACATCAAGCATAAAATTACGAGTTTGAAGTAAAAACCATTTAATGCATACTTTTGTAGATAAAGAGTCAATTGTCACTTTAAACGGAATCAATTGACAGGCTATGGTTAACTCTCATTTCAATAAAATTGCATTGCGTTAATACATTTTAGCAACTATTAAAGTTCATGGAATTCCTTTTCCAGAAGTGACAATGGTTGAGATTTTTTATCACATCGTATAAGTATTATTTTTTATAGTTCAAATCAGGACGTTTTGATTATTATATAAATATATTATTGTTCAATGAATCTATGAATGTTAACATTTGTAAGTCATGTAAACGATTTTTACTAGTCAGCGGAAGTAATTTAAAATTGGGATGTTATTTCCTCAAACTCGAAAATATTTCATTGTTACTAGCAGTCACTAGAAGGGCAATATATTTTTGCAGCATATTATTTGTAGCTTATGTTGGAAAGTTTATTTTTAAATACATAGTAACACTGCAAGATGAAAACGTGAGTGATTACCAATATATCACATACTAAATACAGACTAAACGACCAGCAGAAAGAACCGCAGAAGGGAAATAGAAAACATAAAGGAATGGAGTATAAAACCGACCCCACAACAGCAATTCATAGAAACTTTGGTTGGAAATATAGTTACACAAAGGGAAAGATAAAATAATATAAATGCTCGAATTTGGGAATAGATAGAATAGATAATGATCAACTGTTTACACTCCATTTTGCGGACGAGCAGGTTATCATGACTGAAGATGGTGATGATATAGATTACATGCTACGGAAACTGAATGACAAAAGTAGAGAAAGAACGAGAGTTCTGGAGCCTCCCGAGGTCATCCCCACCAACCACTTTCAAGGTTAGTCTATTTAAATGTCATGGTCACTTGCGTCAAGGTCAGACCACTTTAAAATGTCATGGTCAGACTATTAATATAGTAGCTTTCACTTTGAAATGTTAAGGTCAAACTTATTAAGAGAAATAGAACACAGACCATGATGTATAATAAAAAAGTATTTATTTAAACAAATTTAAACTTATTAATAGAAATAAAACACATACCATGATGTATAATAATAAAAGTATTTATTTAAACAAATTTTAAACTTATTAATAGAAATAAAACACGATGCGAAAGAATATAGTAAATAAATGCGCTCTATAGGCATTGCACACACTGGAATTCTACCTAAATAGCCACTAGCCATTTCTTTCCACAGGTAGTCATTATCTGGATCATAAGTAACGGAAGCTGAATGGGAAACATTGTTGTTATCACTGTCACCCTTTGAGTGCTTCTGGTTAGCTGAATCGTCCTTAAGATAATGCTTGCTTCAGAGGTGGAATTAACTATAATAAATTTATAGAAATACATGTACAACTTAAGTTTTTATTAAACTGACTACATATACTTCATGACTCTCAGACAAATTTTTGTAGGCAGATTAATAAAAATGGAAAATAGTTGTGTTAAGTACCAACCATTGTTCTTATCACTGTCACCCTTGGAGTGCTTCTGCTTAGTTGAGTCGTCCTGAAGCGATTTTCCGATAATGCTTGCTTCAGAGGTGGTATTTTCTAATGGTAAATTAAATGGGATTTTACCATCAGTATTTCATGTTAACAGCCTCCATGAGAAAATTTGTAATATATATGAGTATAATCTGCTACACATGTTAATTTGATGATAGTAAAATTTAGAATTTTGATGATAGCAAACTTTTAGGAAGATATTAAAATTTTTATTCATCATTTGGAGTATAATCTTCTACGCTTCTACGCATGTTAATTTTGATAATGATAATGATAGCAAAAATTTAGAATTTCGATGATAGCAAAAAAATTTAGAATTTTGCAGACATTAAAAATTTTTATAACTATTATTACAGATTTCAGTCAGTTTCATCAATATCCGAAAGTCTAGCAACGTCATTTTGCCCATTTTCTAAAATTACCATGTCCCCATCAAAGAGATCCAAAATTTTACTTACAACTGTATCTAATTCTGAGGATGGTTCTTCCAAAATTATTATTTCTTCTGGTTCAGCAATATACAGTTTTCTGTGGTTATAGGTAAATAGCCCACACTTACCGTGAAACATTTTTTAATACTATATTTAAGTAATGCTCGCGGCCCGGGAAAATAAATGCGTATGTACTACTAAGATGCAGTAGAAGACTATACACGTTAGTCCAATTTTGATAATTTATGAAATTATTAAAAACGCCGAAACAACCACAGTGTGGATAATAAAAAAAATCATTTCAACTGTACTGTTTACTTGTAAGCTGTTAACTAATGAAATTAAAAAATGTTTAATCGTATTTATACAGTATACCGTCCATGTGCGCATGCGCAAAAATTTTCCATTTTAGACCATTTTTCTTACCGCTGGACTGGCTCCGGTAGACCCCATTATTGTTGCTTGGGGGGGCCTTGAAACTCCCTCATCCTCTCCCCCCTCACCGAGCAGAAGCAGTTTGTCCATACGAAACCCCTCCATAACCGCCACCACCGGTTTGCTTCCTACGCCTGCAGGACTAAGTTCCTTTAAGCATTTCTCTCTTTCGGGTAGTGGGGATATTAGTCTATTTGCGGATTTGAACAATATCACACAGTTCCTTGGCAAATGCTCAACCCTAGAATTTAATAACATTTTGAGCCCAGTAACGCCTAGTGCATGGGATAAAGCTGCGAAGCAACTGTATGAGGAAGCTGATGAGAGCGCCTCAGCCATAGCGTTCTACTCTCCCGATCCTTTCCAACCTGAGGGCGAGGATGAGGTTACCCCTATGCAGCAGGGTCCCTCACTGTCCAACGTTGTGACACTTCTAGGAGACGTATCCCTATTTGATCATGTGGCTAGATTAGATAGGGTTGATGACTCAGATTTACACGCAGTTGAAATATCGTTAAGTGCATTATTCTCATCCCAATCTAATGACCCTATTCCATCAAGTTCCGCTAATGTTCCAAAAGTTTTAGATTAGGATGAGGATGATGTATTAATGAATTTAATGAAAATATTATAAACACTGAAGTGTCCAGTCAAAATGTTGATCCGCCTACATCTTCCCAATCCGACGACAATGAGGTTGGATCGTCGGGATGGGGAGATGACGATTACTTTTCAGAGGAGAATGCTGCCATGCTGGATGGTTTCGCAAATCGTGCTGCTGAGATGGATGCCATAAGAACGGTTACGGAGGAGAAGGTCCGAACCACCAGGTCGAATTTAAATAGGACGCAGGCGCGTTACAACCGTGCTTGTGAAGCGGGTACGGGCCCGGAGCAAGCCTTTGGTGCAGGAATGTTTAGAGGTGATGTTAAAGATTTTCAGGCCAGGATAAGGCAGCTCAATGATCAGATTCTGATAGAACTGACGGATTGCAACTACCTCGTTCGCAATAAGCAGAATTTGACCATGGTTCTGCGAAAGCAGCGCGATTTGAGGAACCGCCTGCCCCTCTGAATGTTTTCTAATTTTCGACCCGTCCTTTACTAATCATAACATGTCCCACGATCCTTTCCTGGTTGGATGTTGTGCAGACGTACTCGACGTTCCAACCGGGTAATGCTGAGAGGCACTCTTTTTTGCTGAGCATCTTTGATAAAATTGTAAACACTATAATGCATTACATATGCCAAGTATGCCAACAGACTTTTTCAAGGGTTGAAAACTCAATCCGCCATCGCCGTAAAGGTTGCCGACCTCAAACCAATGACCAATCGTCAGTCCGTAGGTTAAAAAGTGTATTATTAGTAACGTATAAATAATAAAAGCATTAATAATTTCAGACATTTCACGGGGCACCGCGATGGCTTCTTCTGGCAGTGTTCCAAAGAGGGCTAGGATGAGCCAAAAAAATCCCCAAGGTATAACTAATTATATTGTATAATTTTGTAATGTATTATAATGCTATTTTACATTCCAGCATGTATCTCTTCATCATCTACTCTTTCGACATCTATTCCTTCATCTATCCGTTCGGCAGCTACTCCTTCGACATCTGCAACTACATACTGCATCGATTGTATTGAGCATATTCTACGACGATTTTATTCTGGACATGTTAGGAGCGCTCAGCACAAGAGGGGCTTTCAAAGTCAAACAGATTATGCGAATGTCGTTGTCTTGCGATCAGCATTCAAGGCTCGTATAGTCACATACAAAATTAACTGTGAAAACAATGAAATAAATCTTCGGAAATTTATGGAATCCATTAGCCAGAAAGTTGTGAAATTAATTCGAGCAAAATTACAGATATTTGCTAATATTAAAGTAAATGTTGAACTTTTCGGTCTTTTTGTTTTGGAATCTAAAAATATTAGAGATATCCAATCATTTAATACGCGAAATTAAGTTGTTACCTACGGTACCAATTTAAATGATTTATTCGATCGTTTTACAGACGTACTGGAGTCGAAGCTGTCCGAGTTTCAGGAGAGGGATTCAGGATGGGCTCTGGAAAAGATTGTATTTTTGGAACTTAATATTAACAAATACAATCCTATAAGAGCTTCATCCTACATCCCTCTTCCTAAACAAATTTCTCATACGAAAGCCGTTGTAAATATTCAAAATTCTGATCAATTGTGTTTTGCTTGGGCGATTGCGGCAGCTTTTGTTGAGCCAAGTGGCTCTATTTATAGAACGTCTTCGTACGGGGATTGCTTAAACGTTGCGAACTATGCAGGCTTGCAATTCCGTATGAAACTTTCCCAAATTAGTAAATTTGAAAAGCAAAATAATATTTCGGTTAACGTTTATGGTTTGGAAGAAATTAGAATTGGAAATATTGCTAAGTATGAAGTAGTAGGCCAATTGTACTACACAAGTAATAAAAAGCAAAAACATGCAAATTTATTATTAATTGCGACCGATGTCGAGGCTCATTATTGTTGGATTAAAAATTTCTCTAGACTACTTTCGGCTCAAACTACTAATCGACATGGCGCATTGCGACGGCTGCTTGAATTATTTTTCAACTCAGGAGCAGCTTTTACAACATTCCCGTTATGATTGCAATTATACACTGCTCAACAAAATTAGGGGAACACTTTTTTGAGCGCCTATAAGTTCTCCAGCAAATGATGGAAGCAGGATTTTTTCTTGTTATATTATTTTCTAGACCTTTATTGACAAAGTGCAAAAAGAATTACGGTGATTCGTTTGCTCGTTTTCATCGTAGACGCTAAAATGTAAAGAAAGTCTCAAAACAAAGTGGTTTTTGACCACAAAGCAAACATCTGAAACTCATCAAATTAGTCATTGGACACAGTAAAACCGTCTGTTTTGACTTTTTCAATGCTTCTGAGTCCAAAATGCGTTATTTAAGTGAAATTGAAGTCCCGAGGACTGTTGCTTTTCTTGAAGATGGCCGATCTATGCCATATGTAGCAAACCAGCTCCAATCGACTACATCTGTTATCTGCAGAGCTTAGCATAGGTACCAAGAAACTGGTAGATATTCCAGGAGAAGTGGACAAGGCCGTGAAAGAAAAACTACCCCTCGGGACGACCGATATATTGTTAATTCTTGTCTTCGCCGACGAAGTACTAGTGCTCGTGAGCTACAAAATCTACTTCGAGACGCCATCGGTGTGATAATTTCCGATCAGACGGTTAGAAGACGACTCAAAGAAGGCAATATGACTTCTCGCAGGCCTGTGCCAGTTCCCCGCTTGAGCAGGAGCAGAAGTTAACCGTCTAAACTTTTCCCGCGAACATGTGCAGTGGCAACTTCGACACTGGAGGTCTGTGCTTTTTACAAACGAGTCGCGGTTTTGTCTAACTGGTTGTGATTGTCGTATACGAGTGTACAGACGTCCTGGAGAGCGATATACTGCCGCCTGTATACAGGAAGTGGACCGATTCGGAGCTGGATCCGTCATGGTGTGGAGTGGCATTAGTATAGACGGTCGCACAGACTTGGTTGTCGTTCCTCAACGTCTTAACGCACAAATTTATGTTGAGACGATTCTTCAAGAGCATGTTGTGCTATTTGCGAACAATTTCGTTGATGGCTTCATCCTACAACATGATAATTGTAGAGTTTATATTGCTAATTTAACAACAAATTTCCTCCAGGAACAAGAAATCCAAGTGATCGGGTGGCCAGCCATGAGTTCAGACTTAAATGCCATCGAAAACGTTTAGGATTTACTCGATAGGCGCATTAGGAAGCGTCTTGCTGCACCTCGAACTCTTGGGGGATTGGCTGAGGCCGTTGTGGAAGAATGGCGAAATCTACCACAGGACATGTTAAGAGGTCTTATTCGCAGCATGCCTCGACGTTGCCTGGCTATTATTGAAGCTAATAGAGGGCACACGCGCTACTAAAGCTTGGTATTCGGGCGTTAACAGAATTTCCATTACATTTTAAGTGATAAAACACATTTCGATTTTGATAGTCTTCTCAGCAGTTTGGTGTTACTCAAGAAAACCGTTTAATTAGAGCATATTTGTTGTTTGTATTTTGTTAAGTAATGTTGAAAGAACAATATACTACAGTTGATACTTGGGTCTGCCTTTATTTGAAAAATTATGCACGGCTAAAGAAGTGTTCCCCTAATTTTGTTGAGCAGTGTATATATACAAAATTACCAACTACTGATCTAGTGTTAGATTTTTTCGGAAATTCTGGAAATATTTTGAAATTTAATAATTATCGCAAGCAAATGAAAGTATCTTTTGTGGTTTAAGCCGATTTTGAATCTATTTTGAAACTCATTGCTACCGCGGAGTCTGATCCTGAAAAACCCTATACGATAACTACATGTGAACATCAACCTCATTCGTTCGCTTATTACATTAAATGTTCATATGACCATCAACTTTCCAAATTCAAAATCTATCGGGGTAATGATGTTGCTGCAGTTTTTAATAATTCATTAGAAAAAGATATTAGAAATTTATATGAGAATCATTTGAAAATTATAAAACCGATGAATGATTTAACCTATCAAGAAGTTCAAAATTTTCAAGATGCAACTTGTTACCATATTTGTGAACGGCCATTTGATGATGATGATAATGGGAAAGTTGCTGATCATTGCCATTTATCTGGAGCATTTAGGAGAGCAGCTTATTCGGTTTGTAACCCAAACTATATTCTTCCAAATTTCGTCCCCGTGTTTTTTCATAATTTATCGGGTTATGATTCTCATTTATTTATTAAACATTTGGCGCTACAAAGAGAAAAAATTGACGTAATCCCTCAAAGTAAGGAGAAATATGTTTCCTTTAGTAAACATATAGTGGTAGATCAGATTCTCCTTCCCAATGGCAGACCGCAAAATGTAGTTTTACGCATACGATTTTTGGATAGTTTTCGGTTTTTAAATTCTTCTTTGGATAAATTAGCACAAAATTTAACTGATGATCAATGCGTTGAAGTAAAAAAGTACTTCGACGAACCTGCGAAATTTAAATTTATGAGGCAGAAAGGTGTGTTTCCCTATTCATACGTGGATTATTTGGATAAATTAAATCAACGAACGTTGCCCACTATTGATCAATTTTTCGATACTTTAAATGGGAAACACGTTACTAGAAAACTTTACAGACGTGTAAAACATGTGTGGAATTTATTTAAGTGTAAAACTTTAGGTCAGTATTCAGATATTTATTTGACATCTAATGTTTCACTTTTGGCTGACGTGTTTGGGAACTTCAGGTCCCTGTGTTTACAACAATACAAGTTAGATTCGGCACAATACTTTACTTGTCCCGGTTCAACTTGGGACGCAATGTTAAAGTATACATCTGTAAAGTTGGAATTGCTAACAGATATTAATATGCTTCATTTCCTCAGACGCGGAATTCGCGGAGGGGTAAGTATCTGTGTGGGTAGAAAAGCTATTGCAAATAATCCGTTAGTACCAAATTTCGATCCTCAAAAACCCAATTCGTTTATATCATACTTAGATGCTACCAGTTTGTAATTTGCAAATTTTTGTATTATAATGAAGAGCGAATGCTAGAGTGTTATACATTTTTGAAATCAGAAAAATGATGCCACAAAATTTCAGAATAACGAAACGTGTTATTTCAAATATGATTAGACAGCAATATCCAGAAGAAAAAGTTGTTGTGGAAAAGTGTTTTCAGATTTTTCAAATTTTTGTAAATAAAGGAATAAGAGTCGCAAAAACAAAAATCGATTTTTTCCTTTTTGCCCATATTTACGAAACAAAAGCAGCTACTTCAATTTTCATTCCAGATTATTAATAATCATAAAATTCCGCAACTTTGCCGCAATTTAAACGAATCTCTATCTCTTATAATAAGCGAGATTCCAATGGTGCCGGTCGAATTTGAATAACCCTGTATACTGCTATTTATTTAGGAAATAAACTATTCATGTTTAAACGTCTCTTTTTTATATATGTATTTTTTAGGAGTGTTATTTTTTTAATATGCAACTTTGTGTATATTGCATATAGTTCATTTAAACTGCATATTAAGCGCATATTTAAGCCATTTTATTGTGCATATAAATTGCATATTTTGTAGTTGTATAGTGCATATTGCTCCGCGCTCTGTTAATGACTAACTTTTAGTCTGACAAATATAACACAGTTATCGCGTCTTAGTGTCCCGCGCCCTAACGGTCCGCGCTCTAATGTCCACGCGCCCTAACGGCGGCGCCCTAACGGCCGCGCCCGAATGTCCGGGTCCGGGTTCCAAGAGACGTTACAGTAGAAAGTTTAAAATTCGTAGCTACATTTATTTGATTAATGTTAAACCACTTTATAGCATAGCTGATGTGACAGAAATGCTACGACAAGAAAGATCTATGTTAAATGTCCTCATCATCATCAGCATCATCTGACATGGAGCTGACTCGAAGGCCGATCCTGTATTAAAAATTGTTTATTAAATGAATTTTTCAAAAATCAATAACATTTACAAACTAGAATCAGTTACTTAAGATATCAGGGATGAATCGTATTATTATACTGTATTTCACAGTTATAACGGTATAAAGTAATTGTTGTCAATATTATGTTAACGTTTGTTTAAAAAATGTGTGTACATATTATCTTGTTTACTTATAAATTCAGAATTTTATAGTTTAGATACAATCATTGTAGTTGCAGATCAACATATATTAAATATGATGTAGGTTAGAGCTTCTGACACTAAATAATTCAAGTTTACACACTTCTAGCTATTAATCATTAATCAACTTCAGACTTACGCTTACTGTATATTAGCATATACAACCCTATGTGCTGCAGTTTGTTTCTCAATTATCATCCGTATACGAAGCGATGATTACTACGATTGGGAATTTCCTTTCGGAACCTTTGCTGTACTTAACATAACGTACAGTCCCTAATACGAAATCTGTTTGGCATACCAAACTTTGTCAGTGATTCCTTTCGTAGGACACTATTTAAGTGCTGATTTGATTATTGCGGGAATGTTAGCCCACATAAGTTTTCAGTTTCAAATACTACAGAACTATATCAGGCAAATTCTCCGCATAAGTTATGAAGAAATGATAATGGTAAGTCACACCATTTTAGGAAATATAAATGTATTAATTATCTTCTAGGAAGCCAGAAGCGGTAGTGCATTGACTGTTCGCACCGCAAATATGGCAATGGTACCTTGGAAATATTTAAAAAAACCACTTGTACAGGCTGCCAATTATCAACTGGCAATTATTAATATTGCTGAGGAAGCGGAAGCCTTGTTCAAACATTTATTTCTTATAATATTTCTTAATACTTTGACTACACTGTGTTATGCATTGTACAATGTATCAAGGGTAAGAAAAATGATTTTGTTATTAGTTGATTTCGGAATGTCTTTACTATAGGATTAAACACATTTTAATTTAGAGTTATTTTGAGTAATGATTATCTTATTATAAAGAAATATAGGATATATTCCTAATTAAGCCATTTAAATTTTGAACAAGAAATCTATGTTGTGGACGACATCATGGTAAAATATATTTTAATACAAATGAGGATCATGATAATAATAAAATAAATATATTACTAGATTCCTACAAGTGATCCTCAAATGCTCGTTGCCGCTTCAGAAGTAATGTGTGCTAGCGTACAAGTCTTGCTGCTTGGTTACTGGGGCGAACAACTGTCTTTTCAGTCAAGAAGTAGGAAGAGCTGCTTCCGAAATTAATTTTCCAGGAACGGATTTAAAATTTCAAAAGGCTCTGGCTTTCATTATTCGCCGAAGTCAGACACCAGTTGTGATATCAGCTAGCAACTTTGTTGTCATTGGATTACCAGTATTTCTTTGGGTACGAAAAAATACGCATTATAGATACTTTGTAATTAAACTTAGATGGCTCAATATTTTTTATTGCAAGTTAATCGTACTTCGTATTCGGCTTTTATGATGTTACATAGATTGCAGAACTAGAAATAAATCTACTGGAAAACACACTACATTATATTTGTTAATGAAAATTATAGTGCACAATAGTCAATACTCAAGAATTTAGTTAAAAAATATACACACTAGTTCGGAAAATATATATGTTTCCTTTACTGTACGTTCTAGCTTTAGCATTTAGTTACTTAGGAAAATAAAAAAATACTAGCACTTTAATTTTATTCTGCACTTTCTGTACCACACATATGCTTATACAAATATATCAAATCTTTTAACCGTTCTTTCAATGCTTTTATGCTGATTTTAGTAGAATGAAGCTGTTGAAATAATCAGTTGCGTTAATGAAGAAATAGAAACGTGTTCATTCTGTTACAGTACATTCTCAATTAACGCCGTTGACAGTATTTCTTTAAACTTTCGAAGAACCTATTACCACCACAATCTAATTTTTTGTTGAAGCCACTTCTAACAATATTACATTTTCTAGTTCTTATTTCGTAAATATGTTGGGCAACTTTCGATCTATAAAACCTATGATTTTTAAAGTAAGTTATATATTCTTTAAACCTAATTTCAATATTACGTTCAGTTCGGCCAATATATTTTCCATCACAGTCAGAACAGTTAATTTCGTAATTCCTAGACCTCTAAAGTTTTCACTTTATCTTTAGAGTTTGCTAACATGTTCCGAATGTTGCTATTTAAAAAATACAATTTTTAAATTGATTTGTTTACCTATTTTATCAAGGCTTTTGGTTAAGGGATGGAACAGAATTTTGATTAATTGTCTGGTGTTTTAGTTTTAGCTTACGCTTTCTAATTAAAATATCAATTGCGACTGAAAAAAAAACCATTGTCATGGATCATGGGTCATGCATGGAGTAGCTAATCTAATATATTCGTTAATTTGTTCTGGGTGTAAATTGTTTGCTGTGAAAAATTCCTGAAAGTATGTCAGGGTTTCTGGAAACGGAACACTAGGAACAAGGCACTTAATCAAAAGACTATAGAATATCGACATCAAGTAACTTTAAGGTTTTAATTTTCTTGAAGAATTCCAATGAATTCTCTACCGTTAAACTGAATTGTTGAGAAGACAAATTTCTAAATTTTTTAGCTAACCATTTCTAAAGCAAATAAGTCGGCGAGTCAGTACCGAAGCAATGGGTCTCATCGACTTACTTCGATTCTCTATTTTGGGAAGACATTATAGTTTAGGGCTTTAGGCATTACAGAATTAGAATCTATAAGTTTATATCTGAGCGCTGGAGTCTCTGGTAACTTTTGAGTTTCTTCTGTTTTCCTGATCATACTCCTTAAGGGATTTTTGATTAACTGTCTGTAAGGACCGTTATTGAGCATAATATCCACTCTCTCAAAATATTCTTTTCTGTCTAAAATCACGACTCTGTCACCATTGTCAGTTTTCAGATAAAACAAATTTTTGTTGCTGAATCCTTCAATAAGTTGATGGTCTCTTGTAACAGATTCTGGTTTCCCGAATAAATCAATTTTTAAATTTCCCGAAATCTGTGTTTTCCAAGCTTTCCTCGTGAACAATTATGTTGGTTCATCTAAGTGGCTGAAGACACTTTCGATTCCAAAAATAATTGCCTCTTCTGGATGTTTTCCGCGTTCGAAATTAATTTTAAACTAAACTTCGTACCACCAAAACAACATCAATGATTTGGTTAACCAACTAAATTCAAAATTTCAGTTACTAATATTCACATATGAATTACAAAATAAAAAACGTTTACTGTTTGTTGACGCATTAGCAATAACTGCAAAGGATTAGAATTTGACCTTTACAGTAAAGAAATCAATCCCAACAAATGTATTACCAAAGATTCCAATCAACGTTTTCAACATAAAATGGAGGTTTTTAATTTGTTGGATACCGGGTTGAATATTTATAATCCAACTGCGAAACCTAAGCTTCTTTACAAAGTTTCCACTTTGAAGAAAACGCCAAAACTTTCATCAAAATTCTGACTATGATAAAAAATATATTGGATCAACTTACCGTAATATTGAGATTAGATTTAAAGAACATTTAGCTCACTTCAAAAACCAACATATTTACGAAACAGGACACGATAAAAAGCTAGAAAATCTAAAATTGTTGAACAACAATAACAACCAAATTAAATAGCTATGACGGCATTCATATTTTGGAAAATGGGGATATTTTTTAAATTCGGATAATGGGCCAATTCCTAACTCAAATTTAATTCATTTGTTGAATATAATTCCTTAATCGGTTAAGCGTAGCGAATTCTAAGGGGCAGTATAACTAAATACTTATTCACAACGCTAGAGAGCTGTGCTCTTCATTCTTTTGGCAAAGATGTTGTCGAAAAACTTTAGGAGATCACGTAAGAACAAACAGAATTGTAAAAATGCTGAATGTAGGAACAACATTAACGAATACAATAGAAAAGACAACAATTCACCTGGTGAGGACACATGAGACTAATGGAAGAAGACAGATTACCAAAAAAACTTGGAATATGGTCTCGAATAGAAGAAGACAGAAAGGAAGATCTACAAAATTTTGGGACAAAGAAGATATCAGATCTCTGAGTGAAAGAGTTATCCTAGAAGATTCATTCATGGCAAGATAAAAAAAAAACAGCAGCGCACGAAATGTGATAAAGAGGAATATGTAATAAACTCGTTGTAAAAGATGTTTCAAGACGAACTGAAAGTTGAAATGGGACTATGCAGTAGAACAACACGTACAACTCGCAACAATTTATTTTTAAAGCAATAGTTCAATTATAATCGTACTGAGCTAAGTTACGTGCTATATTTTGAGAGCTGAAAATCCTCAAATAGTTTACGACGAACTTATGCACTCTGAAAAAGTTACTGGTTGGTGCAATTTCTGGGCAGGAGGCGTCATCGGGCCGTATCTACCTATTCTTTAAAGTTGGTGACGGTGAAAGGCCACCGTTATCGTGATACGATTTTTCTTTGGCACGAATTGGACGGAATGCACTTGGACAACATATGGTTTCAGCAGGATGGTGCCATTTGCCACACTACACAGGAAACACGGAAAATATTTTAGACAAAGTTTCCTGGCCGTGTTATTTCTCATTTTGACGAGATGACAAGATGGCCTTCGCGATTTTGCGATCTAACACCGTTGCACCTTTCCATTGGGATTTTCTTAAAAGTAAAGTCTACACTGATAAACCTTCGACGATTCTTAAGCTCAAACACAATATTTGCCGCGTTATCGACCAAATTGACGCGGATTTGTTTACAAAAGTTATGGAAAACATGGTCAAACCAATAATCGTCTGTCAGACGAACCAAGGCGGACATTTGAATAATATAATTATCTGTATAGAGGGTGTTAATGAATTGCAGGGACAAATTTTTAGAGGTTAAAGTATACATTAAAACAAACATTTCTTGTTAATAAATGTATGGTCAAAAGTGTTTCCTGTCAGAAATAGAGCGTCTGAAAGATTCTTTAAGAAGCGCCTAAATGTATGCAACTCAATTTACTACTTACTATTTGTTTCCATAACGACGGAATTTGAATTTGAAAAGTGGGAAAGAGGGCTTTATTTATCGTGTATTGATTTCCCTCGTTATGGAAACAAATAGTAGGTAGTAAATTGAGTTGCCTACATTTATGTGTGATGGGCTGTGCATGCGAATGAACAAGTTAGTGCAGCTGTCACATGTGACACAAGTCAAACATAGAGCAGAGAGCGAACATTGAGTTTTGTTTCAAATTGGGGAAAAAGGCCACGGAGACATTTGATATGTTGAAAACTGTGTACGGCGATGAGACCATGTCCCGTACTCGCGTTTTTGAGTGGTTTGCCAGATTTCATGAAGGTCGGCACGACCTTTACGATGATCAGAAGCCGGATCGTCTGATCACAACGAGAAACCCCGTAACGATCGAAAAATTCCGTCAACTTGTGGCGGCTGATCGACGACTGACATTGAGAATGATGGAGCAGGAGCTGAATATTAACCGTGAAACCATTAGAACCATTTTGGAGAAGGATTTGAGGAAAAAGAAGGTCTGTGCCAAATTTGTCCCGCACAATTTGACCGCTGAGCAAAAAGCGCATCGAGTGGACACCTCCCGCGATTTAATTGCAACAGCCAACCGTGACCCAAATTTTCTGGATTCAATTGTTGGTGACGAGTCGTGGTGCTTCCAGTACGATCCAGAAAGCAAGAGACAAAGCATGGAATGCCGATCGAAGACTCCAGTCTCCCAGGCCAAAGAAATTCACTTTCTTCGATAGTCAAGGCATCATTCACAAAGAATTTGTGCCACCGGGTGTCACCGTCACTAGCCTGTACTACAAGGGTGTCATGACGCGTTTACTAAAACGCATTCGACTTGTGTGACCGCATTTGGCAGCCTCCAGCAAGTGGCACCTTTTACACGACAATGCTCCTGTGCATTCTGCCTTGATTGTGAAGACGTTTTTGGCGACAAGAAATGTCGCAGTCTTAGAACATCCTCCCAATTCGCCGGATCTGTCTCCAGCGGACTTCATGCTGTTTGCTCAGCTGAAATTGACCCTCAAGGGAAGGCGCTTTGACGACGTGGAAGACATTCAACGGAATGTTACCGCCGAACTAAACGCACTTCCTCGCGACAAGTTTAAGCAGGCTTTCCGCGACTTGTGTCGTCGATGTCAACGGTGTGTAGAAGTAGAGGGAGATTACTTCGAAGGACGCTAGAGGTATTTTCACCTATGACTACCTCATATGCTTTGTATTTGATCAATCCCGTTATAAATTTGTCCGACCACGTATATATACCGGGTGCCCGGATTTCGTAGGGGCAACATGGGCATTTTTCTTATTATTAAAGATAGAGATTTGGTTAAATAGACAATGTTGTGCAGGATTGAATGCTGATTCAAATTTCGTTGACAAAAATGTTAAATTCCGAATTGCTTAGAAATTTATTCAAAAAAACTGAAAATCGTAATTTTAAAAAAGTCGAATATTTCCCTTATTATAAAAGATATGGAAAAAGTTTTATATGAAAGTTATTTAATTGAATGAGACAAAGTCAAAAATCATGTCAAAATAAAATTCAAGATGGCGGTTTCCGAGATATCAATATA
>JABXWE010045880.1:0-12750 GCA_014611495.1 Limonius californicus
GGAACACAAAAATTTACTTCATAATGTATAGCTTAACATCTGTTGATAGTATGAATTAATGAAAAAAAAAAGGTAGACAGTACGAACGGAGAATTCATCAAAATGATATTGTTTTAATTATTTTTGTACAATTAAATCTTAAAAAAATAATTATGTGTAGAATTGTATAGGTTTAAAATATGCTATTACTTGCTAACGCCTCTGAAGATATACGAAGTGTACCTATATTATGTTTTTTAAACAGACACCGTGTAATTTTTACATATTTGAATACGTTTGAATATTTCTAACTATGGTACTTACATAAATTGCATGTTATTCCAAATGTATGGACATATGTATTTCCGTATAATAATAAACTTTAACGTGTCTTTAAAAACTAAGATGCGCTGAGACTTTAAAGTTTAAAGTATAAATCAAGACAGAAGTAAATAATCAGTTTTAAGTTCATAATTATGTAGGTTCATATGAAGAAAAATATGAATTCTTATTTATAACAAGTTAATACTGAACACAATTAAATAAAAAAAAATAAATATACAAAATTTTTTACAATTCGTTCATTGTTTTCTATGCATGCATCACGTTGAAACTGTTTACTTATTACTTCAAATGTTTTTGTTTTTTAATTTAATCGAATCGTATTGCTGATGCACTCAATAAAAGTTGCTTAAATATTTCATCGTTCTTCTAAAGAATACATCATTATTAGGCAATAATTACAATTTTTACATCACTCGAAGAAGTTCTTTGATAAGAAATTATTCTTTGTTTCAAAAAACCGTTATCTGTCGGGAGTATATCCGCCAATGTTATAATGGATTAGAGGTATACAAATGCACTATTTCGTATTATCTATCTGCTATTAAACACCTCTGATAATCGTATGCTGTGGCAATTAATTATCGGATTGTTAGGCCTTTGTTGTTTATTTTATTATCTTCTGTTATTAGATAGAATAAAATTATTGTATATGCCTAATTTCTAACGATTAATATATGTCGTTCACGGCCTAGGGCTAACAAAAGTGAGTACGTGGATATGAGTATGCATACCATCGCTATGTAAAAAAAATTGAAATACGTAAAGATATATTGTATTGTATATTTAATTAAAAAATATAATTCTTATATCTTCTTCGACTGCTGTATCTTTTACGAGACGTAACGATCTTCTCTCCTATGCCTGCGTTGCGCGCTTAGAGTGCCACAGACATGGAAGACCTACAGCTTAACGTGGGCTCCGAACCACGGAAGGTGTAAACACTTCTACTCCAGAGAAAATTTACTAGGCAGAATACCTCCCAGGTTTGCCACAGCTTTGCGAGGGCCGTTAAAAATCCGATGTTCCTGTACTGGGAATTGAACCCAAGATCTTCAGCGTAGAACTTTAACGCGCTAACCTCTAGCCTACGGCCGCCTCTTTCTTCTATAAACTCTTATATACCTTATTTATCTGTAGAAAAAGAGTAATGATACATACACAAAACTACGTACAGTTCTACTAAGGATTGTGTTTTGTGAAATTAAAGTCTATTGATATGATTTTGTTAAAGCAAGAATACATTTTACATATTTCATATGAGACCTTGCCCTGAGTTTCTGAGCATAAACGTTGTAATGAATCATTTAAGACGTTTTGATATATTTTCAAATTTCGTATGGCAATTAGAGCAGCTTAACTTCTTCCATTCTTTGGAATTACCATGTCAAGTACATACTGTGTTAACATTTCAAATTAAATCATACTCTATATCATAATGTAAAATGGAGTGTACACGGTTTTCCAACGAAATTAGGCTGATTTTGTTCTTTGACCATCCAGTTGCAATAATTAACAGTTTGTTGACCTTTGTGCGCTACTTGTCATCTGTGGTTTCATTAATAATGCATAATTGGTCTCACCTATATGTAAATTTGTCGTAAAACATATAATTTCCAGGCTTGACAATTTAACATCACCAGTAAAATCTTATCATCTTATCTTAATTCTACAGTACACCACGATAATTATCAAAGAATTAAAAGAGATCTACTGAAGAAGTTATTGATACTGAATAATTGCAGTAAGATATGCATACTTTTCATAAATGATTATACCAGGATTTAACAGAAACTGTTGTTAAAAATGAACAGTACTATAAATGGTATAATATAGGTGTCGTTTTTCTAATGTTTATTTTTGTTTTTAGCCCATTTTCAATTCCACACCGCACAAACACAACAATAAAACAATAAGCACAGCCAAAACTGTTGCATAAGGCTGTACAATAGATCAAACCATTAAAGTAGGTATTACATATTTTCTGAATTTAAAATCATTACATATAATAAACAAAATTTATTATAATCGTAAGTTGTAGAATATTTAACTTCTTGCTATCGGAGTATGTATTAGCTAAAATTAAAATAAATTGACAGTTACCTTGCATTCGCGCCCCAATGTTATTCCTTGGTAGGATATGTAAGCAGTGATAGATCGCATTAAACAAGAATTTCCTTTTGCGAAAGAAATTTTCCCAAATTTGTATTAGTTGAAAATCCCAAATATAATAACCATATCATTCTTAGATATAACATTGCAGTACCTGTCGACGTCAGGTGAAAGTTATAAAACTGCAAGAAAGCGATAGTCTGCGAAATAAGGAAAATGAGTCACTTAGGATTAAAAATTCGAACATTAAAAATTGCCGTTCTCTATTTCTAAATCATTTTAACAAACTATTTCAAAAAGCAATTATAAAAACAGAAGACCAGCCTAGATATAAAATGGTGTTTGTTTTTTTATGCATTATTATGAAGCTTTCACAGGCCTTAGAGGCCCATCGCTTTTGGTGTGAGACAATGCATACTTTCTGAAAATATTGCGTGGTGTTTTCAAAATCTGAAGTTAGTTGTAGATATAACATTGTCTGTAAACAGCAAAGAGGATTTCCTCTAGACAACTCATTTGCTAACAAAACGCATTGATTTGATAAAGAAATTCAGTATCAATATTTTAATGATATATAACATTCTGCAGCCGCAGAAAGCCGTTTCCTCTCAGAACTCTGTCAAAGTAGATATAGGAAATAGCAAAATAGCAGAAGACACCAGTCAACCTTGGATTATACAGTTTCAAATAAATCCATTCTGTCATTGAAGATCCTAGATGTTAGGATATTTAAATTCGGATGACCTTAGTAGGCATCATATAGTTTAGTTACAAGGAAGATAAAGTAAAACATAAAAAAGTATAAAAAGGAAGCAACCTCTGATTCAAACCATGATAAACATAAAATCATTTTATAATGAATCAGTTAGAAACTTATATGAGAACCGATTGAGGGAAAAATTAATAAACAACACTATACGCGAAGAAAAAAACTTAAGTAAGACCGATGTTAAACAAAATATAACTGAAGCTGCAAAAGACGCGTTTGGAGGAAGAAAAATAAACAAATGCCGCAGAGTAAAAAGTAATGGTTTTGTGAAAAAATTAGCTAAATAAAAATGAAAAACGTACATGCAATATAAAGCCCAAAGAACACCAAAGGCTTATGAAGAATACAAGCGAGTATGGATTTAAGTAAATGCAGAAAAAACATAATTAACATAAAGTTCTACTGTTGGGAACAGTTCTTAAAAAATCTGGAGCACGGTTTAGGCTACAAGAATAAATATCAGATCACAGATAACAAAAACAAAGAAAATAATGCAAATGACCATGATTAAGAAAGAGGAATAGGTGGATTATTTTGTGAATGTTTTTAAAGTAGATGATGAATGAAGCAGTCGAACAAAATAACACAGTCATAATAAACTACGCAAGAGTAGAAGTTCGCGAAAACATAGTTATTGACACAGTAAAATAGAGTAAAAATAGAAAATATAGTGGAGAAGACAGCATATACAGTATATAGCATATACGAGTATAAAGTACGGAGACCTAAAGTTAATCGAAGAAACCTTACAACCAAAATTATTGCAACAAATATCTGTAATTCAGCAGTACTTTCCGATGAACAGCAGGTGTTCAGAAGTGGAATATCTTGTACGAATAACATGTTTATAGCAAGACAGATCGAAGAAAAATCCTTGGAATTCAACAAACCAGCTTTGCTGATCTTCAAAGAGCCTCGACCAAATTCAGCTAAAGGATATACTTAACATTAAGGGAACCACAACTATCCAAAGCTATAATACAAACTATCGAATATATAATAAATACTAGTAATTCCATACAAATCCTAGTAAACGATGTAATGAGAGAATGCATCTCAGTGTCCAAGGAGATTCCTTGAGTCTACTATTCTTTAATTTGGTGTTGCATAATGTAATATAAGGCGTAAAACCTCGCAACAGCTATAGAATGAGTAGTAGAATGAGTGTAGATCATTGTACGCCATGCGGATGACGTGCTACTAATAGAGGAGAATAAAGACGACCTATAAAGATTGCTGATGAAGTTTAAAACCATTAGGGAAGAATATTACATCAGAATCCCTTTAGAAAAAACAAAAACATTGGTAATTTTCAAGGAGCCAATACGATGTAAACTCGCAAGACCCTAGAACAGGTAATCAAAATTAATTAGTTAGGAACTCAAATATACAGTTACAGTATACAAGCGGAAATGAGCGAACTAATAAATAATGGGAATAAAGTGACAGGATGCCTAAACCATACTATATGACAGAACAACTATTTTAGCACAAAAGTCAAAATATATAAAGCAGTAGTTAGATCAGTAATGACCTATATGGCCAGAAACGTCTAATGGATATAACCGACGTAGGAGTTCCACGGTTAATAACGAATAAGAAATTATTAGACTGAACAGGTAGCACAGAAATAAGAAACATCTGTGACGAAATACCGTTTCGGGATTGGACAAAAATCAGAAGGAATAAATGCAATTAACATATAAAAAGAATGAGGGAAGAGTGACTGCTCAAGATAGTGAAAGATAAATCAGCCACAGGCAGAAGATAGATAGACAGACTCAGCAAACGATGAAGAGAGTGTAACACAGAAGTCAAAATACCAGGTAAAATCCCTAAAAGAATAATAAGAAGATGGACAGTTTCTAGTTACTACAAAAAATCGTTAGTAAATAGCTAATACTATGTATGTTTTTGAGAAAAAAATTGGAAAAATTACGATTACCGAATCAGCGCTCTTACGCTGAATACGTACTACGCCACCAGAGTTCCTCGATTGAAATGGCCCTTATTATTTGAAAAACAATGTAAATATTTGTAGTAACGCTGTTCGAACATTGCTGACATATATCCAGTTTAACCAGAAGACACTCTGCAAGCTAATGAATACAACCGACATAATTAGACATAAAGAGTTATATGGTTACTAACAAATAAGAAATTACTAGACTGAGCACGTAACACAGAAATGAGAAACATCTGTGACGAAACACCGGTTGGAGATTGGGCATAAAGCAGAAGGAATGAATGGAATTAATATATAAAAAAATGAGGGAAGAGAGACTGCTCAAGATAGTGAGAGCCACAGACAGAAGATAGGTAGGCAGAGTCAGCAAATGATGGAAAGAGCGTAACACAGAGGTCGAAATACCGGAAAAAATACCTAAAACAATAATAAGAAGACGGCCATTTTCTAGTTACTGCAATAGTAGTAAATAACTACAAGTTTTAGACAGATTCGTTTTTTTTTTGAGAAAATTATTAGCAAAGTTACAATCACCGAATCAGCGTTCTTATGCTGGGATACCTACTACGCCACCAGAGTTACTTGACTGAAATGGTTCTTATTATTTGAAAAACAATGTAAATATGTGTGACAATGCAGTTCGAACATTGCTGACACATATCGAGTTTAACAGGAAGAAACTCTACAAGCTGTTTCTAATTATCAGTCAGATATTCAATTACCATCTTCTTACTTGTAGCAGACAAGTTCATTTGTTATAATAAACAAAAATAGTACGGTTTATTAAATAAATTCTTTTTTTGTTTTGAAACATATTGTAATAGGATTGATTGGAGACGGTGGTTTAAGTAAATAATTTTTTTATATATTTCAAATAATCTTTGGAAAACCTCTGACCATCACGATATTTAGAACACCTAAATACGCATTTCAGCAATTAAGTTGCCATCTTCAGTAGGAACGTGAACTAACTAAAGTAACTTGGCTAAGGAATACCTGCGGAGGTAAATCCAACACCAAGTCAACAATTGAAGTCCAATAAATATCGTGGTGGTAAGGGGGTTTTCCACAGTTTATTAGAAATATATAATACCAATTCCCGTAAGGTTTAAATGTATTATCAACCAGTAAAGAGCAAGGGCTTCCTCCTGTTGGTTTTGTTGAAAAAGTCGCAACTTGATTCTTATAGAAAATCAAATAAATTACAATGTTAACATTAATTAAATAATTATTAATGATAACCAAATTAACTTTATTGTTTGTTTGTGCTTCACGTTTTTATAACAGGTTGTTGAACATACTGATGAATAGCTGAAGTGGTACGGTACCATGTTACTACCAATCCACAGTTATAACAGTAGTGTTCACGAGTAAAAACCGTTTTTACAAATAATTAAGTCAATGGTTGCAATATTAGTTCTGTCTTTTTATGAAATGCGCAAATAATTTTGTTGTTATCAAACATGAATCAGAAATCTCGTGATCATTGAAAAATATGTACATATTTAATTAACTACCTACAATTTAGCATGCCTATCCATCCGTGGATAATTGCTTGTGGGATGACATGCGTCTTGGTACAAGCGTGTGCAATATACATCGTAAGATGTTTTTAAACTGCTTATTGGATGAAAGATTATTTTATATTATATTTATTAAAATTTTGGGAACGTGAACTCAACCACAAAAGAATATTTCTGTCAAGACTACTTGGTTAAAAAAAGAAAATAACTGCTGCTATTATTAGCATCAGCAGACTTCCGCCATCATCAATTTTGTTACTTGATGAATAACAGTGCCTTGAAACTGCCTTATTTTGAGCAAATTATTTTAATAGCTTAAAGGATGGTAGATGAAAGCAAACTTCCCGATGCGTTCAGATATTTTTGTAGCTAAAGAAAGAAATATCTTCTGTTGTCTGCTAACAGTTAATTGAAAATTACCAATAATAAAATAAAATTCCTTCATATTTGATACATAACACAACCGCGTTATACTTTGGAGGGATTAAAATATTTACGAACAAATACTATTTAAAATTGTTTTTGATTACATGGAGCTTATCTGTTTTCTAAGAATATTTCAATCACGACCCCGACATAAATCAGTATTACAATTTAATCAAATGTATTGTGTATGAAAAAAACAAAACAATTAACAAGACTGCGGTTTGAACATCAGACAAGCACAAATATTTAATTAGGAGATATTTTCGCACTCAAATATTTCACAAGTGCAATTTAAAGTTACGACCTCAAAGATTATAGCATTAATTGCTTTGTTTGTTATTATGCTCACAATGCTGTTTTAATATAGGTTACCTTCTTATTAGACGAAACTGCGCAAACCAAGTTCGATACGTGCGCTTTAAGGTTCTATATGTAAAGAATTAAATTGAATTTATTATCTTAATTGAATTGCTCTTCAGGAAATCTAATCGACCTTATGTATTGCGATTTTGTTTATGAAAGAATTGGAAAATTACTGTAAAATGCACATTCACATAAACAAAAACAAAGGACAAGATACGATTATTTTATTACTGTTTTATCGATAGATATTATAAAATTAATCTGATATTATTTAAAAATAACAATAAGAAGGTCACAATTTTTCTGACATTGACTATAACAGGTGAATACAGGATGGGCCAATGAAAACGAAACAGACCCGATTTTTCACATTTATCGTGATATTTAAAAAGTCGCTCGGACCCGTCAATTTTGGTTTTGAGGGGGGAACTTTTTGCGTTCATTTTCAACCTTGTCACGTCAACCTCCTAGGGGTGGTGAGCTTCACCCCTAACATTTTAAACAGGAAAGAGGGTCGAGTTATACATCATTTTAAAGGGCATTAAATTTTGTTTTATAGCTTCCTAGTTTTTCAAATTCGGATCAGTAGTTTTCGAGAAAATGCCTTTTAAAGACAGTAACCCGCCAAAAACCAATAATTCATGATTTTTCACTGTTACCATAATTTACACCAGTAATGTTTTATTGATTAAGAAATTTACCTTAACTTTATTAAATTTTCGAAATGTTGACCTCCTACATCCATACAGGTTTATTTTACTGCGGAAAGGGTTTTAATAATTGAACTTTATTATGAAAACGGTAGATCTGCTAATACTACAGCTGAGATATTTAACAAACAAAATCCTAATAAGCATGTTAATCGAAAGAACGTTCTTGAACTAGTAGCCAAATTTCGGGAGACGGGAACGGTGGCAAATCAAAAGCGAATCGTAGAAGCTGAAAATCGAATAATGGGAAATGAAGCTATAGAAGTTGCACTTTTGGGTCGCGTCCATCTCTATCCTACTTTAGGTACCCGTAAGTTAACAACAATTGCTGGCATATCCCGTGCTAGCATTCGAAGAATTTTAAAAGTTCATAAATTCCATCCGTACAAAATTCACCTTGTCCAAGAATTAAACGAAGATGACTTTGATAGACGTTTGGATTTTTGCGAGGGTATGAGTGAACGGATAATTAATAACCCAAATTTGCTTTTTAACATTTGTTTTTCGGATGAGTGTTCGTTATTTTGTGAACGTGATTGTTAATCGCCATAATTGTAGCTATTGGGCCGATGAAAACCCACACACATTCCATGAAGTTCACACTCAAAATCCTCAAAAATAACGTGTGGGGTGGAATTTTCGGCGATCGCGTTGTTGGTCCTTTTTTTCTACTAAGAAATGTATTTGGTTTAATACGAGATCATGTTGATTCAGCAATAACTGAAATTATGGAATAAAATTACCGTTACAATGTGAACGAGTTGATGTTTCAACAAGACGGAGCACCTCCACACTAAGCGCTTGCTGTGATAGGCCGAAGAGGAGCAGTGGAATGGCCTGCGAGATCACCAGATTTAAAACCTTTAGACTTCTTTCTGTGCGACCACATAAAAAGTAAAATTTATAGTACTCAGCCAGAATCCCTAAATGATTTGCGTCAACGGATCAACAACGAATGCCGGCAACTTACCCCAGAAATGCTTCAGTACATACGCAACTGTTTCCAACAAAACCTGTACTACTGTATGGATGCTGGAGGTCAACATTTCGAATATTTAATAAAATGAAAGTTACGGTAAAGTTCTTAATCAATAAAACCTTACTGGTGTCAATTATGGTAACAGTGAAAAATCATAAATTTTTGGTTTTTGGCGGGTTACTATCTTAGAAGGCATTTTCTTGAACTACTGATCAGAATTTGAAAAACTAGGAAGCGTCAAAACAAGAATTTAATGCACTTTAAAATGATGTACCACTCGACCTCCTTTCCCATTTAAAATTTTAGGGGTGAAGCTCGCCACCCCTAACAAGGTTTAAGTGATAAGGTTGAAAATAATAGCAAAAAGTTTTCCCTCAAAACAAAAATTGACGGGTCCGAGCGATTATTTAAAAAATGACGATAAATATGAAAAATCGGGTCTGTTTCGTTTTCATTGGCCCACCCTGTATTGTTCTTAATAACATGCTTCAGTTTAATAACAGATTTGTATGAAAGTCACAGGCAATTTCTCCCTTTTATGTAAATTAAGGGAAACTCTATAATTCAAAAATTAGTGATGTGCTATACACCCTTCTACATTCAGGTTAAATTTTTTTAGGCGTTATGTATACGATGCGATCAAAATCACAGTTGTCTATGTGATTAAAATTGTGCGTTTTGGATCAGTCTATAATTTTGGAAGTCATGCTGTTACTACGACGCTGCAACCTAATCGTTACGATTTGCTCCAAAGATACTTATGATGTTTTTGAATCCCCGTAAAATATTCATATCCAAATTTTGTATTGGCAAATATGATCAGAAATTCAAAAAATCTAAAAGTAATAACTATTTATTATATTTATTTTGCATGTCCTTAGTGCCATGCAAAGTAAATCTGTATATTTAGTTAAACAAATTAAGACATGTTATTCTAAATAGTTTGGTTCACTAGCATGGAAATTATGTTTTGAATATATGCAATTCATATTTATGAAAACTGTGTTACTATAAATATGTACTGCTGTATATGTAGACTAAATCGAGCCAGAGTCCATTCCAAATCATAAGGCAAAATTAAAGAAAGCGCAGTGGCATAAGTGGGCGTTGTAATCTGTGTTTTATCTGCAGTTTACCTGCCAGGTAAATGACCAGTGGCGTTCAGCAAGAGTTTTTCTTTCCCAATAGAATTTTAATCAAAATGAGACTATGTATTAACATTATGTACCTATGTAAATACGTTGTAGTTTCTGATATCACTGATAAATAATTGTGTTTAATTACCTTAACAGTCTATTTACTTAAATAGGCATTCTAAAATCCATTAAATTATTTCTCTGTTAATTATTTAAACATCAAAATGCGCGGACTTACAATGCCAGCTTAAGGTTACTCAATGAGCGGCCATGTTGCGACCACTTCTCTGGCAATACTCTCGTCTTATCAGTGTAAATGGGCTCTATAAGCTCTTTTTAATAGTGAATTTATTATTATGTTATTATGTACTAGTTTGGGTGTGGACTGCACAGATTTATAAAAATCTTGTCTGCAACCCACCACACACAATTTCCCAATCCGATTTGCAACCGTAGTATCTTAATACTAAAAACCTTCTCTGGAATTTCTGTCGTTCGGATTCGACGTTAAATTGTGGGTACCCCGCGTTTCTACCTTGGCGCTGAGAAGAAACACGTGGCAAAGAAGAGGCCGATGCTCAGCAATGGGACGGAAAGGTTGTCATTGAATGAATGAATACTTTAAAAGGCATCTTACAACCCGACCTAGTCAGATTTTTGATTCAACGTCAGATGTTAAAGAAACGACTAATTTACGTATGTTTATGTTTAAATAGGACGGTACAATTTGTGGCTTAAACGACGCTGTAAAGTGTTCCCAACATGATTCTGTTTTTACGATTTTAGCCGAAAATATTCATTTGTTATTTGGTAAACCCGTCTCTATGTTTTTGCAGCCAACACAGCTGAAAAGAAAGAGAGGGAGGGAAAGATATATACACTCGAACCCCGATATAGTGATGTTGGAAAGTACCCAAAAAATCACTATGTTTTTTTCAGTTATGTTAGAAGAGATTTAAATAAATGATGGATATTCTGAAATAAATTAGTACTTTTTGAAATGCTTTATGCGTTTGGAGTTTTTTTGCACGAAGGAGCACTTGCTTATCATTTTTATACCCCATGATTAAGTGAAAATGCAAAAATTTAATTTCGCGGTAAATGAAATTCTTAAATGCCTTCTAATTACAAAAATGCCCAACTGCTTCAATGAAACCTTGACTCCTCCCAATTCCGTAGTTTATCACAAGCCAGACAAGTTTTTACGTGTTTGCCACTTTGGATTTACTTTACAATTAGGTAATAACCTTCTACAGCTTAAATGCATTTTCTATGTATCATCAGTAGTTCTCAAACAAAATTTTATTTTATTTTTTAATTCAAAAAAATAAATTTAATGATTTTTGAAGAATGAATAGTACCATTGAATTCTACTTGAGCCAATCTATTACTGGTTTAAATATTTGTACCTATTTCTGATACACCCTGTACATATACATGATTGGTCTTCTTCTTCTTTAAGTCACTAGTACTAAGCTTATGTTTATCTAGCGCCTTTCCGTAATACTGACTATATTGCAAAATACCTACTAGTTGTTCAGAATAAAAATATGAATCATTGATTTTTAAAGCTTATGATACTTGAAAGAAGGAGTCCTATATACCGTGTGCTGACTTTGAATACGTTCTATAGGGAAAATACATGCGTTTGTGGAATTCGTCAATTTCCTGTTCCCCAAGTTGAAAAACGCACCCAAAACAAGGTGTATACAAAAGGGACGTTAATTTTCCAGAGATTACATCAATTTTTTATTTTTATAATACTAAATTAAGTAATAAACACGAAAAAATTTTAAAAATTTTATATTTATTGCTATGTAATTTAAATCATGTTTTCAAACTAACGCCAACTACCTCAAACACAAAACTTTTTTAATTTAATTAAAGAAGTGTCTCTAGTCTCTAACTCTCTACTCGTGGCTTCGTCTCGTTCAAAAAGTTGAAAACGTTAAAAGAAAAAAATAACACATGCAAATTCTTACAACCCTCACTTCGCTTTAATTTCACCGTAACTAGTTTATCTTTTATCAGCATCAATATTTACACTGCAGTTAGGCACGCTAAAATGCCCCTGGACAGCTACTCATCTGGTACACAGATTGCATTCACCTCCACCTGGTTGGTACAGCTCTCCGTGGATTGCCGGCCCTTCCCGACACTTCGTACTTTACCATTTTTTATTTGAGACGTTTAAAACCACATTTTGTTTGATCATGCTGTATTCTCTCTTTAAATATTACATTTTTCATGGCATTCAAAGAAAAAAGTAACCTCTAATTTTAAATTTAGTTATCGTTGACTGGCGGGGAATATGTTATTTCGACACGGAAAACACGTCTTGCCCCGACGGCGATTCAAAAGTGAATAATCCATTTATTTTATCGAATTTAAAAACTTAATTTACCTTAACTACCAATGAAATTACAAAGATTATGACAGATGAGA
>JABXWE010045881.1:0-13791 GCA_014611495.1 Limonius californicus
AATCGCAACACCAAGAAGGGGTAGGCATTTTTTGACCAAACTTGGCAGAAACGTTTAACAACTAAAAGGTAGGCAATTCATTAAAATTTTAAAGAAAAAGAATATAAGCATAATTTTTTTTTTATTATAGGTTGCCCCCCCCCCCTGTTGGTTACACACTCCCCCACTCTTCCTGGCATCGATTCTAGCAGATGGTCGATTTCCTCTTAAGGTATTGTGTCCCAAGCAACCTGTAATTCGTGCTGTAGAGCTTACAGCGTCTGCGGAGGATGCAGCAAGTTCCCCAGTCTTCTCCCTATAATGTTCCAAACATGCTCGATGGGCGAAAGATCGGGAGATCAGGGTGGCCATGGAAAGAAATTGATATTATCCTCTGCAAATCGGTCCATAGAACGTCTTTTAATATAGGGACGGGCATTTTCCTGCTGGAAAAGTGGGTCTTCCAACTGCTGAAGAAATGGAAGAATATCGGGTTCTACCACCTCATCCAAATATCGCTGGGCGTTCATATTGCCTCGGATGAATAACAAACGGGACCTACTCCCGTAAGTTATAGCCCCCATACCATAATCCCCACAGTTTGGTGCACATGCCTCGCAACACAAAATTCAACATTGCGACGTTCCCCACGTGTTCGTCTAACCCTCATACGGCCATCATGCATCCCCAAACAGAATCGAGACTCATCATTAAACACCACCCTATGTCACTGTAGGTTTCAGTGCAGTCGCAACCTACACCACTCCAAACGTTACTGTAGGTGTTGAGCCGTTAGTGGTAACACAAGATGTGGCCGATAGGATTGCAAGCCGATAGCTCTGATTCTCCGGTAAACCGTTCGAGGGGTTACAGGACGACCTTCGTTACCTAACCATTGATCGGCCATTGATCTGGTACTCGGTTTCTTGTTGCCATAAGTCGAAGATGGCGGTCCTGCACCTCATTTGATATTCTTCGCCCTCCGGGTCCTCTTCTGTGACGTTCCTGACCCTCCCTAGTCCATGCCTGATTAGAACTTGTCGCGCTATTTTTCAAATTTGAACAAACTAGGTGTCGAAAAGACAATATGAAAGTGTTTGCAGTAGAATACTATAAATTGTTGTTATAGTTTCCTGTTAAAAGACGGAAAAATCCAAAATTCTTGGTCTCGTACAACTATGTTTTTCAAATACAGCTTGTTAGAAACACATCTGTTTCCTGGCAGTTTAAATTATGCGAAGTAAAACTGTATGACAGTATGCTTAAAAGTACTACGAACGGTCAAGCTAAAGTTTTGAAAATAAAAGCTTATAAAACTGCTTGCATTAAAAAGGGAGGTTTGCCGGTTGGAGATATCAAGCGTTCAGATCTCGTACACAACTTTTGAATCTTCCCTTGGTATGTATGTAGGTGTTTTAATATATTCTACTTGTAAATGTTAGGGATGTTGCAGGCTGCGAATAATACGCTACCTTTTGATGTGTACCTTTTCGTTTACGAATTTAAATGATCATAATAATTTCACAGGTGCTCTTTCTAGGGTAATTTGTAAATTTAAATAAATTACATTTACTTATCACTTCTTGACGATTTCTAGTTGAATTATACAGATTTGATACGTAATTTGGAATATTGATGCTGCCTTAACTACTGAACCATAGAATATGGTTTTATCGGTAGATACTTTGGAATCTGGTATAGTGGTACTGACAATCATTTAAAGTAGTAGTTTTTAAACTATAGTTCACAACATATTGACGGACCACAAATCGTTAACGTCTTGGTATGTCGAGGAGATGCCCAAAACATGACGGTTAGCTTTTGAACATCTTCTATGACTAACTTTTTAGCGACTTTGAGGTTAGCTCAGGGTTACATTAACCTACACGGCAACTTTTGATTGACAAATGGTGGTTTTATATTTTTGAGAAGTTAACTTTTATGTAATATTGTTTATGTGAGTAAGAATTTACATTATATGATGTATAATGTGTATTATTTTGTATATTGAATCTCCGTATCGTGTGGCAATGACGGATAGGCCCATTCGTTCGGTACCTTGGTACGTCGTAGCCCCTCCTGCCTGCAAAGCACGTGCAAAGACGGACCGACTTCAAGCATCCCCTTAGGTTGGGATATAGTGTAGTTGAGAAAGGCCCAGCATTATTTTAATGGCAGCAGTATGGCTGGTTGTTATAGCCATTGTTATCCCTAGACAGGCTAGTCTCTGTAAATGGCTTACTTTGTTTGCTATTTATCTGATCTTGGCTTTATGCCACTAAATCAGTGGTCGCTGGTAACACTACTTTAGTGTATAGCTAGGGGATCATCAGCGGTCTCACTCCCTAGTTTTTGCCAAATATGCGTCTTCCCGCCCATAGAGGTTTGGTCACCTTGTTCGTAGTTATATTTAAATGCGTATGGATGGTAAGTCTGGTGTTAAGAATGCCTCCCACACCTCCGTCATCGTTTTCAGGTTTGAGTCCCAAACTTCAAGATGGCTCAAGTCGCTGAGTATTATTTTCCCTATGAAGGCTATAGCTGAGATTTTCGCTAGGTTAGTAGATAATCTTTCGCTTGTACACCACTTTTTCACGGTCACAAGGGTACGCTGTATAGATATGATTCTCCCAAACTTGTCCATGGTTACGATGACAATGCTCTCTTCTAGTTCAAAGAAGTTCACCAACTACAAGGCCCTACAGTACAGGCGAAAGTAAGCCACCTCGCGGAAAACTTTTCGCGAAGGAAAAGTTCTCTGTTGTATGATTCGCACATTCCATGCCCTGAATTCGAAAATCTGCTAATTCAGAAATAAGATATAGGAAATAATGACAATTATATGTATGTGAAAATTGTCTATAATTACATAAACATATACATATAACATATGTAACAGTTGCAATGGGGTTTTTCCTACTATACTATATTTTAACGTTATTTTTCCTTAAGTAATATATTTTTTAGCCCTCTAGATATTTCAGTAATATTTTAGTAGGTCTTGGTAAAGAAGATAGTCCAGATTACCAATATACTTTAAGGCGTCAAAATCAACATCGACTTTTCAAACAGAATTTTAGAATTTTTCCGACAATATAAGTACTAGTCTATATTGCGTGCTCCTCTAATGTATTCTTCAAACTTACAGGTTTTCAAGTTTAGCCAATTTGAGTGTTATAACAGAAAACGTTTAAGACTGCAAACGACAGAAGTTCCCGGTAATTTATATAATAAAGTCAGTTTGCTATATTGTTTAAAACTACCGTTTTTTTTTTTTTCGGGGATGTTAAATAACTTGCATTATTGTCATAGTTTACCGTTCCAGACGGGAAGATCCACATGTTGGATCTTATGATTATAGAAGTATTTTTTTCACGTACAGCTTGTTCAAAGATTAGTGTCCTGGAATGTCAAATTATGCGAAGAAGAATACTGTTAAAAGTGCTACTAACACCCAACCGAAATTTTAAGATTAATACTTATAAGTACCGTCTGTTTTGAACAGTAAGGTACGCCTTTTCGAAAGGTTGTTAAGCGTTCAGACCTGCTGCACAACTTTGACTCCTCCCTTGGGTTGTAAGTGTGTTAATAAATTGTACTTGTGAACTTTAGGGGTGTTGCAAATTGCTGTCGATAATATGCTAGTTTTAATGTGTACTTTTTGGTTCCGTAAAGATTGTTTAGTATGTGAACAGTCATAATTATTCCACAGAATTTCTTTTTAAGATAATTTACGTAAATTGCGGACATTTAAATGAACTATGCAGGATTGGTATGTAATTTACATTATTAAGGCTGTCATATTTACTAAAACCCAGATTGTGGTTTCATTGGTAGATACCTTGGAGTTTGATAAAGTGGTGCTGAATATCATAAAGTAGTAGTTTTCAAGGTATCGCTTACAACATATTGGCTAACGACGAGTTGTTTTTTTGGCGCGTTGGGGTTGTCTTATGAGACTGTTTTATCTAGAATTATCTTGAAGAATGTGTGGATCAGCTTTAGAGGGAGACCATAGAACCACAGTACTATGTATCTACGTAGCTGTGTATATGCTTAAACTAAACATTACATTCTCAAAAAACATCATCAAGCTGTTGCTCGCTAAAAGGGCCGTTCTGGGTATCATTTGCATACTCGGCTCCTTCAGCTATCATCATCATCATCATCATCTGACATGGAGCTGACTCGTAGGCCGATCGTAATAAAAATACAGAGTTGATAGTACTGAAAAAGTTGTACAGGAAGACTGAAATAAATGTTTTGCAGTTGATCATCTGTTACACTGCTCCTCACTTGGATATTAACAAGTGTCCCTCAGGAATATTTCTAGAACGATATTTAGTTACTGTATACACGTATTAGTGTTGCATTTCTTGATTAAAGCTGCCAGTTAAGGTCGTTTCAGACAATCCTAATTTTCATAAAATCTGAGAATGATTAAAAATCTACTATAGAATGTGTAATTTTAATAATGTTTAGGTCTACAATTCAAACATTTATGCAAGCTATTTTATCTTTGGACGTAAAAATAATAATAACATATACATCTGTTTTAGCTTAAATATACGAAATATGAACATACAGCGGAACAGAAATACATTTGTGCTAAACTAAAACTATAATCCTAATTAATCTAAATTTGATTACTAATCGTGTGTTATTTATATTTACTGTTAGATGTGCCTGTAAATATGTACGTATACATATGTAAGTATGCAGGGCACTTGGATGTTGGGCGTAAGGCAACTTTTCCGGTTAGAATAAAGCTAACTTAATAAACATTCGAAAAGTACACGTTGAAGTGATTTTTACAGATTACCAATTGACCAATTTTTCCAAATCAAAGTCAATTCACATATGTGGATATCATGCTTACAATTAAAAGAAAATTATTCTTAATGCTTCTTTTCCTATGTTGTACAAAATAATTGTAGATTTGAAAGATTATTAAGAAATATTTAGATAATAAATAACTACAACAACAAAATGGTGTTTAAGTACACAATATGTTTTCTGTTTTTATAGTTCTGTATTTTGGAAGTATTTATCACTCTTTCGATAATGTGCTTTCGTTTTTTACTTTTTCAAACTGCTGCCACTTTCTGTATAGAGATATATACGTTGTACTAGCCTGTTTATTATATACCTTTATTTCAAATTCTAAATACAGCTAAATACAAATAATAATTAAAAAGTTAAAAAAAATGCTATGATTAATTAATTAAAAGTCGAAGTTAAGCTATTTTTTTAATTAATTGAATATTGTAGTTTTGAAAAACAACAGAAAACAAAATATGAAATTCAATATAACGTTTATTAACCAAAAGACATAAACAAATTAATAAGAACAATAAACAACTTCAATACCATAAACACAGTTATTAAATTAACACAGAAACACTAATTTACATATGAAATATTTTTTTTATATTTAACAAACAAGTTGCCTCCATATTGTATGATCAAATACCGACAGATCAGGTGACTTAGCGATGGCACTCAAGTAGTAGGCTTAAAAGTATTACGAACGCCCAAGCTAAAGTTTTGCAAATAGGAGCTTACAAAACTACTTGTATTAAAAAGAAACGTTGGAGATTTTAAGCGCTCAGATCTCCTGAACAACTATTGACTCTTCTCTACTCCGGACGGAGCAATCCGAAAAATCAGACTAACATCAGAGAGCAATGGCAAAATAAATGGGAACAGACAGTCAACAACAAGCTGCGAGAAATAAAAGAGGAAGTCGAAGAGTAAGCAGTACCTGAAGACCGAAAAATACAAACCACATTTGCAAGATTACGAATAGGACATATACGCCACACACAGAACTATCTACTACAAAAAGACAACTCAACATATGCGACACGTGTAATATAGAATATCAGTATATAGGAGCTATAGGAAAGCCACCAATCTTATTAATAAAATGTAATTTATTGCTAACGGACAATCTTTACCTAAATATTTTGTATTCTTACAAAAATTTGTATAGCTATATATTTATAAAAATTATTGTGCCGGAGTATTAGTAGTTTAGGCTACTAAAATACTTCTGATTTTTCGCCTAATAAAAAAATACTATGTATGAAAGTAGGCTTAAAAGTACTACGAACGCCCAAGCTAAAGTTTTGCAAATAGGAGCTTACAAAACTGCTTGCATTAAAAAGAAAGGTTGGAGATTTTAAGCGCTCAGATCTCCTGAACAACGATTGACTCTTCTCTTGGGATGTATGTAGGTGTTTTAATAAACTCTACTTGTAAATGTTAGGGATGTTGCAAGTTGCGAATAATAGGCTACCTTTTGATGTGTACCTTTTGGTTTAAGAATTTGAATGGTCATAATAATTTCACAGATGCTCTTCCTAAGGTAACTTGTAATTGAAATAAAATGCGTTTACTTATTACTTCTTGACGACTTCTAATTGAAATATATAGGCTTGATACGTAATTTGCATTATTGAAGCTGCCTTAATTACTAAAACCCTGATTATGGTTTTATTGATGGATACCTTGGAGTTTAATAAAGTGGTGCTCAATATCAAAAGTAGTAGTTTTTAAACTATGGCTCAAATCATACCGGCTAACGAGTTGTTTTTTTAGCGCGTTGGGGTTGTATTATGAGACTGTTGTATCTAGAAATATCTTGGAGAATATGTTTATCAGCTTCAGAGAGAGGGACCATTGTACCATAGTACTACGTATCTACGTAGGTGTGTATATGCCTTAAACTAAAAGTTATATTCACAAAAATCATACTCGAGTTGTTCCTCGCTAGGAGAAAGGCTGTTATAGGTTTCATTATGAATACTCAGCCCCTCCTAAGCTGGAAATAAGAACACAGTGTTGAATGAGCTAAAACCGTTATACAGGAAGAATGAAACGAATGTTTGCAATTGATAATTTAGTATAATGCCCCTTACTTCGATATTAACAAGTGTCACTTAAGGAATTTTCTACAACAATATTTATTTGCTGTAAACACGTATTCGTATTGAATTTATTGATTAAGACTGCTAGTTTAAGTCGATTCAGAGGATCGTAATTTTCGTAGATCTAAGAATGATTAAAAATCTATTTTATTAATTTTATCTGCACTTGCTACTTTTATATCTTCGGTAGGATGGGTAATGTTAATGATGTTTAGTTCTGTACTTGGTGTAACTAGAGCAAACATGAATAGTGGCCTTTGAATATTATTTGGTCTATTAGTGTATGCCTTTCTTTTTTAGTGAAATATGTAATTTGTAATACAATAAGGGTCTATATTTTCAGACTACCTTGACCAACGATTTCGCTTGTGTCACTCTTAAGACGGCTCTGAAAACGCCCCGGCTTTTCCATACAACGGTAATTTTTCTAGGCTTTTGTTTTTCTCTATATTCATGGGTTCAAGTTTTATGCCCATCGCCAGGAATTAAGGAAGGGAAAATATGAATTATGCTAAAATTATTAATTTTATATTAAATAGGATAATGTAGGACAGATACCACTGGTAATCAGCTTTTATAACAGGCAATAAGTTCTATGGGTAAGTTATTATTATGATTATTATTCTAAAAATTCATGTTTCTGTTACATCTCGAAGAGATAATATTTAACTAACAACCATAAGACTGTTTAATGCAGCTTTCGTCGATTTGGAAAAGTTTTACTTGAGATAATATTCGGTTGCTACACGAACAGGTGGTATTACGATTGGAAAATAGTTACAGTTAAACAGTTAGTGAGTTTCGTTTATGAACATTTAAGAATTTGGAGTGTTCTTAAACATTAAAACACTCTTAAGAAAATTAAAATCTTGCTTTGTCTTTGTCTCTTTTTCACATTATTATCTTGCAGCGTTATGTTGAAAATAGTTGTTGCCATCAGTTCATATCGTTTTATTTCTTAATTTTTTCTAAATTACTTGAATGCTGACTTGTATTTTAACCAAAAGTGTTAGTCTTGATAAACTTACTTTCACTACGGCTATCAACTCCAAAGACAATCCTATTTAAGTCATGGCTAAATTAACATTCCTGGATTACCTGAATCCTTTAAGAATGTTGAATGAAGATTTCTTTTACACTTATCTCACAGTCAGTAGAAAGATAGAAAGATATACTTGAATCTGTTAGCTCTAAACTCGCACTGATGCTCTTTTTCCTACTACTATTTCCATATATAAAATATGCGCATTATTTATTCACTGTATACCTATAAGCGGAATATGCTTCAAATATTTATGCAACCTATTTTATCTTTGGACGTAAAAATAATAATAACATCTACATTTGTTTTAGGTTAGATATACGAAATATAAACATACAGCAGAACATAAACACTTTTATGCTAAACTAAAACTATTACAATTAATCCTAATTAATCTAAACTTAATTATTAATCGTATTTGATTCATCTTCCTTACTTAAGAAAGACGTACTGCCGTGGCTTCCTTGCTATTCAAGTATACAGTTGTTGTACTTATAATAGTAATTCCATAATTACCACGGCAGTTTAGAAGTTGATCAATAGAAAAGCAAGATCATAAATCGAAAATATTTTTAATTCTACCTTCACTTTATTTCTTGAAGGATGCCAGAACAAAAAGTATTACTAAAAGCAGGAACAACAATTTTATGAGTTACATGTTCGTGAAAACAGCACATAAACTAACAAAAATATGTAAATTATGCACTAAAGTTAATAATATTAGCTATATGCACCAAATTACTGAAATATGCAAAATATGCAATTAAACCTCTTTTGGTCGGCTGAGCCCAGCTTTTTTCTTGAAGTTCTTGGAGGTATGTTTTTGATTATTTATCTATTATTTGCTTCTCTTTTACTATGGCCAAGTCGTCACTAAGTTGCTTATATCTTCAAAATTTTATTTTGTCTAGTGACGGGTATCGTTACTCGGTAATTGCACTATGTACTTAAGTAAGGGAATTAACTCCCAAAATACATAGTCTTCGATTTTCTTGAATTTAGCTATTACTTTCTGCAACGATCCTCTGCAACTTTCGTCGGCGATATATTCTCCAGGTACTCCTGTATTCCGGGTTTCTTTCAATATTAATCAGTTCTCTGAGATTTCTGATTGCTCTAGTAAGGATTTCTTTGTCTTCTTGAGCTCTAGTAGATATCCAGATCTTTCTCAGTCCGCCTTGTCATTTGGGAACTACGCCCAGCATTATCATTTAGCTTGTCCGCCTTTACAAGCATTGGCTCTAGAAGTTTGAGCAATATTTGTTCGTAGGCCCTGCGTGCCTAAACAGGGCCGTGTGCTTATATTATTCAAACCTTGGAGCGGACAAGGATTGGATTTTGATGTATTTTGTTTGCCAGGATAATAATACTTAATCGGCTTATGCCTTACAGTAAAGGCACTACTGATAAGATTCGGCATGCTCTTAGAAGGTACAGCATAAAGACAGTCTTTAGGACTAATGAAACTTTGGGAAACTGTTTCAGATACGTAAAGGATCATATATCAAATTTAAAATCAGCCAGGATCTACAATATCCCTTGCTCCTGTGGCTCAAACTACATCGGACAAACTGGTCGTTCCATTGAGTTAAGATTGCGAGAACACAAAGGTGATTGCAAACATAGACGCATCACAAATCTGCGGAGGCTGAACATACTGGTTTAACTGGACATAAGATTGGACTCCAGTAGTTTACCCTCTAAGGACTGCTACGCATCATCGATCACACGATCACGCTCCACCGGATCCGTCTTTGCCCAACGGTAACAGCGAACCAGAACTCCGTCGTTCTGCCCGACTGGCTCAAAGAAGTTTAAATACCACCGCTTCCCGGATTTGAGTTCAGTGTTCTATTCACTCTGAAGATGCACGCTGCAATGTCTTGTGAAACGTTAGTTTGTATGGGTTCACAAACAGCTAACAGGCATACGCCGATTAAGTATTATTGTCTTAGCAAACAAAATACATCAAGATCAAATCCTTGTCCGCCCCAAGGTTTGAATAATATAAGCACACGGCCCTGTTTAGGCAGGCAGGGCCTACGAACAAATATTGTTCGAACTTCTAGAGCAAATGCTTGCAAGGGCAGACTAGCTACAGGTCGGACCTTACCTAATAATGCTGGGTGTAGTTTAATTCATCATAGTAATTTAACTTTTAAATAATTAAACTATACAATTTATAATGAAAGTATATAATGAACACTCTAGTAAAATATATCACCATATGGAAAGTGGCAGCGGTTCGAAAAAGTAAAAACCATAAAACATGGAAACCGATTAACGAAAGAGAATGACAAGTATTTCCAGATTTGAGGAAATACAGAACTTATCTATAAAAAAGGAAGATATAAGTATTAAACTGTATCTTGTGGTTGTACTTATTTACTAACTGCACATTTTTTAACAGTCCTTTGAATTTAATTGTAGTTAATATTTTGTATAACAATAAAAAATGAATAAGATTCTATTTATTTGTGCGGATATACTGCAATATAACCAAAATTGACCTTAATTTTCCAAAAAATGGTCATCTGTTAATTTGTAAAAACTACATTGCACTTTACGAATGGTTATCCAAACTAGTTAGCTTTATTATAACTGCAGTAGTAGGCTTTTGTCAAGCATTCAAGTACCCTGCATATGTATATGTTTTACATCTTTACAGGTACATATAGTACTCAATTATTGAACAATATTGCACATGTTTGCCCCATAGTGAAGCAACTGATTTGTTTAGAGTGAATATTCTGCTATACAGTTCACTTCAGATTGATATACAATAACCAAAAAACCCACTAATTACCAATTAAGCTCTGTCTTTGGACATTTTGAACTTCGTATTTTCAGATTAGTACATAAAAATATTAAACCGTGGATGAAGTAAACGGCTTTGTTCAACACTACCACACAATAAATACCGTGTGCTATACCTGCACGTCTAGAGTATACTTTAAAATAAGTAAACATTACCCGAGAACTTCCATCCATCCTTGAATCTACAATCCATGTAAAGTCTTGGCTTGCTTTAGTCACTGTGTTTCATTTTTTTCCATTTAGTTAGAGCCTTCCTCCTTCATCTCTTCAGTTGCAACTCTCTTAGGTCATCTTGCTTGACTTCACTCCATCTTTACCCAGACTGACCCCGGCGCCTCGTCCTTTCCGGCTTCCCGTCGTATGCCTTTTTTGGACGTTGATCACACTCCATCCTGATTACGCGTCCTAACAAAATAGCCGCTATACATTTATTATGCCGATTATATCTGAACGTTCATGTAGGTCTGTTAATGCGTGGTTTAGTCTAGTCCTCCATTCCCCCACATTTTGCACTGGACCTAATATTCGTATTAGTATATTTGTTTCAAAGAATCCAAGGTAATTCTTATCTTCTTGCTTTAGAACCCATGATTACTGATTGCTTATGTACGGTAACTACTAGCTTTATTATTGTATTGTGTATTCTCTTTTTGGTGTCTCTTGATTGGAGTATGTTTTACATTATATAATAGCTTCTGTTTCCCGCTGCGATTCTTTTCTCTATTTCTCCACTTGTCTCATTATCTTCTGTGTTTATGCTGCCTAGGTATTTAAATTCTTGAAGTTAAATGTAATCATTTAATAAATTGAACAACCAAGCATTAAATTTTACGTAAATAACATTAATGTTATACAAAATTAACCCAATATTGAAAATTAAATACTTTTTGTCAGTTGTCGCTTCTGCACATTTTCCATTTTGAATGGTCAAATAATGATAAATCCGCTGATCCTGCTATGTAATTTAAGTATTTTGACAACAACTCCAATTCCTTGTCACTTTCGTAGTTATGGTACGAATAACTTGCCACACACAAACCGTTTTTCTTGTTGAGGAGAAAATTTTTTTCTAAATTGTCGATTGTAATCGTGTTTGTTCGCTTATATTCCACGAATCTCTGCCAAATTACGCACAGCGGTTTCACCTGCAAATAATTTCAATGAATAATTGCAAATCCTGCAAAATTTAATATCATACACGGAAAGTTTTTGATCCTGGTATGCCAGTTACAACCATAGCTTCCTTGTCCATATAAAACACAATTTTGTAATGAGTGTTACAGGTGATCTCAAGATAATGCAGCTTGTTTTCGATGGCTCCCATGTATGTTGCCGACCAAAAGGCAATGTCATAATTATTGTACACGCTTCTTAAGAATTGATGTAGGAAAGGTCTCTTTGCACGGTATGATAGAGATGTTGTCAAAGCCTTATAATCAAAAATAGTCTCATCAATGTCAAGTACTAGGAGATGTTTACCATTTCTTGGTTTATTTACTATCTTGATGACATAACAACATTGTGGTGAATCCTTTAAGTTCAAAACAGCCAATTTCTCGTTGACGGCTGCATCAGTAGCTTCTTCACTACTTTCACTGCATTTTTCGGATAGACTGCTTACCACCACAGTTAAGTCGCTTTTCAAATGTAAATCTTCCAAATTGCGGTCTTCACTCAAGCTCTCTACGGACATTAAAAGCAAAAGTTATATAGCGGAGAAAATATTCAGTGAATTGCGTACGTACCTTTGCAATCAAGAGTAAGCTGTTGCTGAGATGGGTGCAGGCCAGTATTTTTAAAAATTGCATCCTTTAAATCAGTCACAGTGCCACAGCTTTTCACCTTTACTTCGAAACGTAATTTCTTATATTCTACATGTATCTTGAAGAAACGATCCATTGCACAGATATGTAATAAACAAATCACTGATAATAGGTTTTGCTTCTACTGCTACTTCGTTGCCTTGGTGGTATAAATTGCCTAAATTTATAGTTGCTTGTTCACCTGTAATGAATATGGTAGACAGTCATTTTAAGTAGAAAAGGCGCTACGGTATTGTTATTTTGCTCAGGTGTGATGGTGGGTACTGAAATTCCGCTTTAAAAATATGTTTTGATTAATACCTTCTCTTGCTATTTGAAAATTTTTAATCGGTTTATTTATCTACCATTACCATTATCGGTACCGTCGTTCCTGTAATCGACGATTTTAATATTTCATTTTTCTAATTGTTGATATTAATGGGAGTTACTGTACTACTTTATGGTTTCATTTTTGATGGAGGTACTATTCCAAAAAGGTGGAAGGGAGATGGGAGAGGAGAACGAACAGAGAAATTAGAGAACTGTATGATGATGCAGATATTGTGGGAGTTGTTAAAGCTCAAAGATTCAGATGGTTGGGACATCTAACAAGAATGAGCGAAGAAAGAACAACCAAAAAAATATGGGTAGCAGAGGTGTGTGGAAGGAGGAGACGTGGAAGGCCCCGAATGCAATGGAGGCATGAGGTGCAAAAAGACCTGACCTACCTAAATATTCGTGAGTGGCAAGCGAAAGCCAGGGATAGGAAAGAATGGGCATCAATTGTACAACAATCCAAGGGCCTACGAGGCCCGTAATGCTACTGTATATATACTATTCCAATAGATCTTCTTTTTATGATTATATAATAATTGGCTATATCGACAAAGAAAGAAACAAACCACGAAGAAGCAATAGGAAACCACGGCCTCGGAACCAGGAACGACAGAGGAAATACTCTACTAAACTGTATGAACCAAAATAAACTATTTGCAATGAACACATTTTTCAAGAAGAAGATAAGTAGAAAATGGACATGGAAAAGGCCGGACGGCTCGACTAAAAACGAAATAGATTTCATTATATCGAACTGCAAAAGAGTTATACATGATGTATCGGTAGTAAACAGTTTCACAACCGGTAGCGACCACCGATTAATCAGAAGTAAAGTAAAAATAAATGTGGGTGATGAAAGGCGGAAAATCATAACAGGAAACCG
>JABXWE010045882.1:0-16525 GCA_014611495.1 Limonius californicus
AACAACCTAACAACATAAACAGGGAGGATGGTTTTAGACTCAGTAAAGCTTGGACTCCAGTAGTTTATCCTCTAAGGACTCCTACGCATCATCGATCACACGATCACGCGCAACAGGATCCGTCCTTGCCCAACGGTGACCGCCAACCAGAACTCAGTCGTTCTGCCCGACTGGCTCAAAGAGGTTTAAATACCTCCGCTTCCCGGATTTGAGTTCAGTGTTCTATTAACTCTGAAGATGCAAGCTGCAATGTCTTGCGAAACGTTAGTTTGTATGGGTTCACAAACAGCTAACACGCATAAGCCGATTAAGTATTATTGTCCTTGCAAACAAAATACATCAAGATCAAATCCTTGTCCGCCCCAAGGTTTGATTAATATAAGCGCACGGCCCTATTTAGGCAGGCAGGGCCTACGAACAAATATGGCTCAAACTTCTAGAGCAAATGCTTGTAAAGGCAGACAAGCTACAGGTCGGGCCTTACCTGATAAGCTGGGTGTAGTTCCCAAATGACGGCGCGGTCTAAGCCGAAAGTAAATTGTAATACTGACAGTTCTAGAAACCGCGAAAGCCTCAAAGAATATAAAACATCCGAATTGCTTGTAAGTGGTCATTATAGCTCTAATTCTTTCGGAATCCGGTCTGTTCTTTAGGTTGGTAAAAGTCGAACTTACGGATCAAACGATTAGTTATTATTCTTGTAAATAACTAATAAATGGATAGCAAGCTTATTGGCCTATAATTCGCTAAATTTAATGCATCCCCTTTTTTGTATAGGAGAATGATTATTGCTTCATTCCAATCGTTTGGAATCTCTCCTGTATGCAGGCATAAATTAAATAGTTTTATAGTTTCGACAAGTATCCCATCTGCTCCCGGTGCCTTCCCTATTTTCATACTTCTAAGTGCTAGCTCGGAGTTGACGTTAATTATGGTAGGTCTGCTTGTTTGTATGTTTGTGTTCGGATGCTTTGATTTATAGAGTTCTTCGTAAAATGTCTTCGTTATCTGAAGAATTTCATTGTTATCAGTAATCTCCACACCATCTTTATTTTTTATCTTCTTTTTTACCAAAGTATAATGTCTTACGCAATACTTTTAAACCTTTGTTTTTTCCAAAATATTTTCTACCACTGTTTCCTTGTGCGTACGAATATCTTGTATAGCCATTCTTCGAACTTCTTTATTTAATTGTGCGTACTCCACCGAATTTCATTTTCCCAATAATATTTTCGTTTCCTCCCTTAACCTATTGTTTTTCTTTTTCTCTTTTATATACATACCTATATGTATTTTTTAATGTTTCCTTTATAGCTGTGGTGATTTTATCATTTATACTATTCACTGTTTGTGATTCGTCTGTATTGTCTTTTAATAAGTTTTCATTTAAATTTCTTTGATATATTTCGTGGTCCTGCTCCAACTTCACGGTGTCTATAGTTTTTTTCCTAGGTCTTATATTTTTAATCTCTCAATTTTATGTTGATTTAACTCTAGCTCTAACTATTTTATGATCGCTACCTGTTGTGAATTGATTTAAAGCACTAATAGCATCCTGTACAATTCTCTTATTTGTGGATAATACATAATCAATCTCATTCTTGGTATCTCTATTTGGGCTAATCCAAGTCCATCTTCTTTTACTTTTCTTCTTAAAGAAGGAGTTCATATTAAATAATTCATTTTGTGTTATAAAGTTGAGCATCATGACTCCCCTTGGATTTCTATCTCCAATTCCGAAATTTCCAATGTATATTTCCTGATCTTCTTCTTTTGCACCAACTTTGGCATTAAAATCGCCAGCTATTATAGTATCTGCTGTTTTATGTTCTTCCATACTTGTTGCTATATCCTCGTAGAAACTCTCCACAACTTCGTCATCGTACGCGTTGGTCGGTGCATAGACCTGAACTACTTTTAGGGTATTGCTTGCTTGCTTGCTTTGAAAGAGCGAGATCTAGGACGCGGTTTTCCAAGCATCTCTATGCACTTAGGCCATATATGGCCCTTTGTGCACCCTACCTAAGAATTTTGCCTATCCGGGGTAATTCCAACTCCAGTAGTGGTTTTTACGTGTCACTCATCGCAGTGGCACGGGACCTACGGCTTTACTTCTTATCCGACAGAAGGCGCATTTTCAGATTTTCCCCACTTTTAGGGTGTATACTGTGGAGCAATGTCAAGAATTATGTATATAACTCTTTCTGACATAATTTTTGTATGCAATACTTGCTTCGCCAGTCTATTATTAATCATTATACCTATTCCTCCTATTCTTTTATTCTTACTCTCGTGATGAAAGAAAATGTGTCCTAACCTAAGCTTTATGTATTCGTCTCCCATTCTTTTGGTTTCGCAAATTCCTAATACATCCCATTTAATTTTCACCAATTCATATTCCAGCTCTTCCATTCTATCCTCCGTCGACAAGGAGCGTGTATTATATGTAGCGATTTGTAATATATTGTTTTTGGCAGCCTGATTTCTTCCAGTGATTTTCGCGCCCTTTGCTCTTTTAGTTAACCTCCCGCTGCCTTGGTTGGCAGTATCAAAGCCGCTGGGGACTAAGGGCCTTCTTTGATGAGGTACTTTTATATTTGTTAAGGGTATTGGCCATAAAACACCACGCTGGCCAGGCGTATTTGTGAGTGAGTAATCAGCCGCTCCTGACATAGAGAACAGATGCTGTCGGAATACCGCTCCTAACATGGAGAACCGCCGTATCCTATGCTGGTTTTGGTCCGTCCCGGGAATTCTATTGCCCCGGTAGGTACTCACCATATCTGGTGAGCATTTCCCTATCCGCCACCTGGAGAGGCACCCGATGGAGGACCAGCAACCCCACACGAGATTTCTAACATTGACTAATAGTGAATGGACAATGATGTCAATAGCTGTTCTTATTTTCATACTGTTACATTTCAAGAACAACATTTCCCAATACGTCAATGATGAGAATGTCCGACCAATGTCGACAATGCCTAAACTCTACGGGCAAACACATTTATGGCAGGGCATTCTTGTCAATGGCCGCGATTCGATCTTTGACCGTAACATATATATCTTGAAAATTGTGGCGGTACGCAATATCCATCCATATTCTATACCTTCGTAAAATCCCCTGCCGCACAATAATTTGATTTCGCTGTTAGACCGGTTGTAAACAGGTAAACGAGCATGTCCGCATGTTTCTTTTAATTAGGGAACTGCATCTTCTGTTTCGGTAACTCGTAGACAGGCGAAATAGTAAAATTTTCATATAAGTAATGTAACAGAAATGAGAGTCGATATTATTGTTGTCCTAATTTATTTAATTATACGGCCTGCTATTAACTGTGGAAGCGATATATCCACTTACCTCAAAAAGGCGGGACTAACAAAACCGGCAGCTATAACCTGCCATGTAGCAGGAAACTGTCTCTCCATAGGCTCAAATGAATTATTCCTCTATGATTGAGCAGCAAACCGCCCGCTAAAACGTGCAACACAAAAAGATAATAATAGTATATGAAAGACTATTTACATATGTAATATTTTAAAACAGGAATTACACAGTTACGAAAAAGCAATCAGTTTGAAATCCTTTACTAGGTACTTAAATTAATTTGTTACAAGTTATAATCATAAACATATTTTATGTTTACCCTTTTAATGAGATGAATGAACTCAGCACATGATAGTTTTAAATTAGAACCCCCACAGTGTTGAATTGTGGATTATTTCGTGTTCCGGGTTCACTCCAAATTGAAACACGCATATTGCGGGCTCTTTTATGATTTGCAGTAAGTGGACTGTAAGCCAGTGATCTTCGAGCATATAGGCCTAAGTCACGAAGACGATTCCTTATTGTTTGTGTTGATATCTGCCTACCCTTAAGAAGCAGCAAGAGCGACTACCTACCATAATATATGTTTACATGAGAGCGCGCACATATGCAGTAGTAAAATTAGCGTAGATACTAAACATGTTGTGTTTTGACACAAACTGAACGATTGCGCTCCTATATGGGTGTACATCCTAGTAAACTGATGGTTTAGTTGCGTATGTGATGGCAGTATATGTAGCTATTTGCAGATCCAACTGTTACGCAACTGAAAATTGTGTCACCGCCTTGCCTAAGAGTTGGATTTCTAAGCACGTGCAAGTTATGAGAGGTAACACAGCGATCACCTCTTGGTGTAATAGTAGTTGATGCTGGCTGATCTTGTCCTCGTCTTTGCCTAACATCTCCAATTTCCAAAAAGCGATTCCAAAGTCGAAAAATTACACTTTTACTCACCCCAAACACTTGAACAACAGCTTGCTGTGTTCGTCCACGTTCTAATGGATCTATGCTGGCCTTTCAAGCCTCTAATTAAGACAAATCATGGTGTTGTTATATTTGAATTACAATTAAAAATATAAATCACCATTAGTAACCAGTAAGTGAAAACCTCAACAAGAGCTTTACTATTGTACCCTCTCATCAAACGCGATGAAGCTTTCGGTTTCTTGTTTAAAAAAGGTGCAGTTGAAATATAAAAGTATCTATTTGCAGGTGATATTTTAACTGCCTGCTTTTTTATTATTAATATTTTTAAATATCCGTTAATTGTCTCGAGCGGTATATTTAAATCCTTTAACAATGGGTACAACCGCTATTTCAAATGCACTTATCTTGCTTATCGATTTTAGCCACACATTTCTATAGTCAGTGCCGGTTTAAGGTAGTTCGTCGCCCGGTGCTGCCACAGACAAAACGCCTCAAAAAAGAGCCTGCCGAAGGTGCCGCCGGATGCATACTGCCGTAGGCTAAAAATTTTTTGGTGCCACGCCCTTTTTTGGGCCTTTCAACGGTATTTTATATTGATATTTCCACAAACTTGCTCACGTCGTGAGTCATGAGTAAGAAACTTGGTATAGGTATACATGGTACATACCTATATAAAATAAAAAACGAAAAATTATAAACAAAACAAAAAAAATCTTTATTCTTTGATTTAAATAAGGGATATTATTAAAAACTAATCAAAATCACTAAATAAAAAATAAAACAGTATTCTTTGGTTTAAATAAACAACAGGTACGAAGAAAAACTAAATAGAAACACTAACTAAAAAATAAAACATTATTCTTTGGTTTAAAATAATAAGAAACACCAATCACAATTATTAGTAACTAAAAATAAAAAAATAGGAACATAAGGTCTAATAACTAAAAGGTTGTTTTCTAGCTTTCATTGAAGCAAACTGCTCTATAACACTATTTACATCTATTTCATTTAGCAGGTCTTGGTTAATGGATAAAATTGCCAAGGAATTCAATCTTTCTTGGGCAATTGAATTTCTTAGGTAAGTTTTAACCCTTTTTAAAGTAGAGAAAGAGCGTTCACCACTTGCATTTGACACCATTATGGAGAAAAAAATGCGGAGACAAATATTAACATTCGGAAATGAAGATATTAATTTATTTTCATATAAAACTTGTACGAGTTCTAATGGAGTTTCTATTTTTATTTCCGAAAGGGAATTTAAAAGTTTTTTGAGATGGACACATTCTTGAGGAAAATATTCATCTAAATCTTCCACGTAGATTTGTTGTAGTTGAGTTGCAGATGCTAGAATATTTTTGTCTTCTTGTGTTTTTAGAGTAAACAAAAATTTAAAATTTTTCGAGCAAGATTTGTAGCCATCAGATCGACGAATGATTTCCGATTTAAGATTGTCTATTATTAAAACGAAACATTGTGTTCGCATTTTTTCTTTTTCGCTTAAAATTGCCTCTGTATTATTTTCTCCAAATTGCAATTTTTTTTTTAATTATTCGCTTTTGAATTTGAACATAATTTTCATTTTCTGTTAAAGATTTTCCTAAGGCCTCATAATGATCAAAGCGATCACGCAAAAAATCAAAGTACTCTGCTAAAGATGACAAAAGGTGAGCAGTGGTGCTTAAATCCATATTTTCTTTTTGGACTGCTTTATTGACTTCATTAACCATTTGCAAAACGTCTAGCCAAAAAGATAAAATTATCCCGTTTTCTAATAAATCCAGTTTTTCCGATAGAGAAGCTGCTTCAACTCTAACAACATTTTTCTCATTTGCATCCTTTGCCATTTCATTCAGACAAGTTTTTATTGATACGTAACTATTTTTTAGCGCTTTTATGGCATCAAAGCGAGAAGACCAACGTGTTGTATTTACTCTTTTAGGTAACAATATTTGATTTGACTCAGCAGAATCTTTTAATACATGAGACAGCAAGTCCCACCTATGCGTAGATGCAGAAAAAAATGTATAAATGGCTTGCACCAGCATAAAAAAGGAGGTTGCTTCTAAACAGCAGTCCGCCGCATTTTGAACAACTAAATTTAATGAGTGAGCAGCACATGGTACAAACACAGCCAAATTATTATGTAATTTAATACGTGCTGGTAATCCAGAATACTTGCCACTCATATTACTGGCGTTATCATAGGATTGTCCTCTGCAATTTTTAATGTCTAGATTTAGTGATTTTAACATATTGATAACAGTCTCCTCAAGTTTTTGTGCACCATGCCCAGTGTTTTCATAAAAGCTTACAAATCTCTCTACTGGAAGTCCTTGATTATTACAATAGCTTAAGATAAAAGTCAATTGGTCGTGGTGCGTTACGTCAGGGGTCGAGTCTACGCTTATCGAATAGTATTTATTTGCCTTGATTTGCTTTACAATTTCATCAGTAACGCGGTTTGACAAAATATTCAGTAGTTCGTTACATATATCCTTGGATAAATATGAAGGTTTGCCTTTACCTAAATTTGCAGTTTTATTGATATGATCTTTTAAAAATGGATCATATTCAGATATTAGCTCCAACAAACCCAAATAATTTCCATTATGTTTTTCGCCAATTCGTTCATGTGTACCTCTAAATGCTAACTCTCTTGTAGCCAAAAACTTTATTGCGCTTATGATCCTTTGTAGTACTTTTATCCAATATCCCTTTTCGGTGCTAATTTGTTTTTGAAGTTCTATGTCAATTCGTCCTATCTTTAATATGCGACTTGTATATACTTGTAGGTTATCTAAATGATCATTCGATTTCTCATGTTGGTCTAATCTTTCTTTACTTTTATTCCATAAGGAAAATCCTGTTTCAAATTGTTTCTTGTTTTTCCAAATAAGTAACAATACAAACAATATATATTTCCAGTGCTCTCTGAATAAATTGCCCAATCGCGGCGGACCGTTTCTCCGTTAACCATTTTTTTATAAAATATTGCCTTATTGGCATACCTATTTTGTTCACCAAATTTTCTTTTTGACATTGAAAAGTCCATTTCTGCAAGATTTTGTTCGGTCCAATTTTCTAAAATCATTTCTGTATAATTATGATCATGCTTCCAAAGTGCGGGATCTTTAAAATTAGGTAAAGCCCGTGTTTTTGGATCTGCAAAGAAATAAATAAACATTACCAACTCTACTTGAACTATTATTTCATTTTTATAATACTATGTTTGTCGACCGTCATTACCGTTTGTAAAATTACTGTTATCTTCTTGCACTTCTTCATAAACATTTTCACTATTTGGTTCTTCTGCTACTGCGTTATCGTTATTGTCATTTTCTTTATCTAAAACAGTCGACTCTGATGACTCAGGCGATGGTAAAGCCTCCACAATAAATTCTCGCCTTAAACAAACGTTTTCATCACTACTACTACTAGGTCCAGGTTTGGGCTCATTTCGACTGTTGTGTGCTTGATTTTCATCTCGTGTAAAGAATGTTGTCATTTTGGGGATACTTTTTAAAATTTTATTGTGTCTTTCCTGTCTTTCCAGTTTTCTTTTACGCCAGTAATGTCCAGATAATTTCCGCCCTTCCTCGTCCATTTTTTATTCTATCCAATAATAATAATTATTATTAAATTAAATAAATGAGGTATTTAGTACAAAAATTAAGGAAATGCTTTTTGCTTACCGTGTTTGTGTTTTTAAAACGAATTTTCAGTTACACAAATGGACTACTCAGGAGTTCTAACAATTCTAGCATACATGTCACACACAAGAAAGTAGATGTAGATTTTAGTAGATCATTACTATTACTGTTGTTTTTGTGGCGCATACATGCAATGCAACCCAAGTCGTAGCGGCGCCGGTGGCGGCGGGCGCGCACGCGCATCGTAGGGTGCAGTGTCGCAACAGATTGTTTTATTTTATACCCAATTGTTTATTTTTAAAATTTTTTTCAGAGAGCGGTACGCGCGCGTACCGCCCTCAAAAAGTTTACCGCCCGGTGCTATTGCACCTAAAAAACCCCTGTTAAACCGGCACTGTCTATAGTGTAATATAATACATTGGTCCTAAAAAATATAGACCATTCCAGTAAAAAAAAAAGATAATGTCTGATCCTCTTAAATCGAAAGTCAACCGTCTTTTTTGTATACTCAAATTACTCGACACGTAAAACTGTGTTACTTTTATTTACTCATATTTTTATTATAAATGAAAATAACCGACTAATTCAAATCGCCCTAAATTTAAAAACAACCTGTAGAAGTAACTACTTTGTTTTACACTTCTTTAAATTTTAGCGGGAACATCACGCAAGCGTCCGTTATTTATAATACACACCATAACCTCAAATTTGTTAGTGTTGGTATTTTTGTGGCGAAGCTTTATTAAACCCCATTGAAACTATTTGTATTTTTAGTTTAGGATTACCCAGCAATGGCGGGTCAAGGCAAATTATGTAAATTTTTCACTTTAATTGGAAACTACAGAAACATTTTAACTAACAGGTGAAAATTAAGCAAAACGTGCCCTATTTCATTTTGTTTATTTAAGAGATTTTTTTTTCCTCAGATTACCTGTTGCACCTTGTTATTTACAAAATGCTACTTTAAAAACGGAAACCAAGGATAGGCTAAAAAATTTGAAAATTCCAGTAAATCCCAAACGGCCACTCTCTCCGTATTTTCGGTTTTTGGCAGACCATCGACCTTCGTTGCAGAAAGAACATCCAAATTGGAAGTCGGTGGACATTGTTAAACAGTGTGCGCACGACTGGAAGAATGTAACTGCAGATGTGAAAGAAAAGTACCAAGAAGCATATGATAAAGAATTTTCTGTGTATGACGAAAAATACCAGAAATACGCAGCTTCCCTAACTAAGGAACAATCAGAAGCTCTTGCAGAAGCTAGGAAGGAAAAAAGAGAAAGTAAAAAAAAGCGAACAATCAAAAAGGTAAGGTGTAAACCTAATTTGACCATTGTTCAACAACCTTCATTTTAGCTTTATCGAGAAACTGGCAAACCTAAACGTCCCATAGGAAGCTTTTTATTTTTTATAAAAGATAAATGGACACTTCCAGAAAACAAAGCTAAAAAACTAACAGAAATGCTGTCGACATTTAATGATGAATGGAAGAAGCTGCCAAAACATGAAAAAGAAATATATGAAAAAATGCAGAGCGATGACAAAGCTAGGTATGAAAAGGAGATGGTGAAGTGGGAGGCCAAAATGGTCGAAGAGGGTCATGTCGATATTGTAAGAAAACCAAGGCAGTTTATTGCCATTAGCAATCCTTCACATACAGAAAGCCTCAAACACAAGAAAGCACACTAGGGGGACGGGTGTCCTCACTCCACCCTGTCCGCCATAATGAGTGGGGGCACGAGTGATTCTAAGTTGAATTTAACAAATTCCCTTAACAAACCTTTGTTATCACAACCCCGTAAAGATCAAAGCCAGGATAGTTCCACACGTCATTCTAAATCAGTAATAATCGACAGTTCTGAATCAGAAGAATCTCCACAGTTAGTAAAAGAATCTAATACAAAAGAAACAGAAATTAAAGGAAAAATGGTGAAACCAGTGTCAGGGGAATCACAAGAAGAGTTGAGGGAAGAATCGAAACACATGGCGGTAAATTCTACAAATTCTTTACAATCCAGGCATGAAGGAGACAGCAAAGCTAGTAAAAGTGTAGTGGACAGATTACGGGATATATTTAAGTTTTGATTTTAGGGTGAATTCGAATCTTTATTTTGCATGTTATTTTGTAAGAAACAATTATTTGAAGCATTAAATATGATTTATAATTTTGCATATTGTTTAATAAATATAATAATAGTAATAAATCCCATTACTCCCCAGTGGGACATACGGTATTTGTCAGTTCCTTCCATCTTTGTCTATCTTCTGCAATTCTTTTCAGTTCTGCTATTGGCATGTTTGTTTCCTCTGTTATGATTCTGGGCCATGTTGTTCTCGGCCGTCCCCTCTTCGTACTCCCTTGTGGGTTCCACTCCAGAGCTGCTCTCTTGTGGATTCGTCGTTACGTTTTCATAGTGTATGCCCTAGCCATCCATATTTCTTGCGTTTTATTTGCACATTTATATCTTCTTGTTTGGTCATTGCCTTCAATTCCTCTATTATTATTTCGGGCTACCAAATTTTTAATATGTACCCTAAACGCCTATTCACAAATGTTTGTAGTTTCCTTCTTATTTCACTAGTTACACACCAAGATTCAGAGCCGTACAACATAACTGGTATCACTTGTATTAAACACTTTTAACTTTATATTTATATTAATGTTATTTGCATGCCAGATCTTGTTCATACTACAAAATGCCTCTCTAGCTTTGTTTATCCACTGTTCGAAATCTTTCGTAGTTCCACCATCACATGCTAATACACTTCCCAAATATTTGAAGCTGCTAACCGTTTCTATGGCTTCCCCTTCATATAGTAGGTTATTTATATTCATTAGTTTTGTTTTAGCTTTATTCATTTTTACCCTGATTTGTAGGTCGTGTAGTTTCTCGCGCATTTGCTGCAGGTTATGTGTTATTAAACATGCATCATCTGTATATTCTAGGTCTTCCATATATATTATTCATGTTCAAGTAATTCCTCTTCTTTTACCCCTACATGTGTTGCCTATAATTTCATCCATTATAATAATAAATAGCAAAGGGGACAGAATACATCCTTGTCGGACTCCTGTATCTGCTGGAAATGGTTGTGACAGCTTCCCTTTGTTTAAGACTCTACATTTGTATTCCGTATCCTGTTCTTATTAAACGTATCAGTTTATCTGGCAAACCTCTATTTTTTAATACGATCCATATGCATTCTCGATGTATAGAATGCTTTCTCATAGTCTATGAATAAGATGTGTAGTAGTGATTGGTATTCCATTGATTGTTCGATGATTATTCTCAGGGTGTTAATATTGTCTATACAAGATCTTGCCTTTCGAAATCCACTTTGTTCCTTGCGTATATCTCTATCTAAAACGTCTATTATTCTATTTAGAATAACTTTATAGAATATTTTACTAACTACACTTAGCAGACTTATTCCATGCCAATTTCCACATATTTGCAGGTCTCCTTTTTTGGGGATTTTGACTATCGTGCTTTCTTTCCAGTCATTCGGGAATGTTTCGTCTCTCCAGATATTTTCTACTATTGGATGTAGTAGGTTAACAGAGGATGGGATATTCAGCTTTAGCATCTCAGCCGTTATTTGATCTGCCCCAGGTGCTTTTCCGTTTTTCATCTCTTGAATGGCTGTAGGTACTCAATTCTTCTCTTGTTGGGCGACTTTGGTGTATTTGCAGTTCTTGTCTGTCTATAACTTCTGGTATCTCTACCATATCGTTCTTGATTTTCATAATTTCCTCAAAGTGCTCCTTCCACCTTTGTACCTGCTGCTCTGCTGTAGTTAGTTCAGCCCATATTTGCTCTTCGTTGGTATCTCCGCCATGTTTCTATTTTTCCCACTATTTTATTTATTATTTTATAAACTTTATAGATCAATGGGTTTACCCCTATTTCTTCTCTGGTAACTATGTTTCTTACGCAGTCTGTTTTGGTCCTACCTACCAATCTTCTTTTATTTCTCCCGCGGTTATTCTACTTTTAGTTTTATCCTGTATCGTCCAGCTCTCAGATCCGTAAATGAAAGTTGGTACATATATGCTGCTGTATATTCGTAGTTTTGTCTGTGTAGTGACTTCCTTCTTTGCAATGACTGCTTTGCTCAGTGCATAATGTATTTTGCTCGCTTTGTTTGTTCTCTTGAGGATCTTTTGCTCTGTTGTTTCGGTTCTATTTATAATTATTCCCAGGTACTCGTAATTGTCAACCCAGTCTAATTCCTTCCTATTGCATATAATTCGTACCCCGGGCTTCGTTCTTTGCTATTTCCATTAGTTTGCTCTTATTTATCCTTATTCCCCATCTCTCAATTACTCTGTTCCATTTACTGGCCGCTTGTTGTAGCTTTGCAGGCGAGTCCGCTAGTAATACTATGTCATCTGTGTATATAAGGCATTGCATTTGTGTTGCTTGTAGATTCCAGGTTCCTATCTTAACATTAAGTCTTGGTTCTTTGAATTCTTGAATGCTCTGGTGTCAAACGCCTCTTGTACGTTTATAAGTGCCAAGTACAATGGTTTCAATCTCTCTAGCCTTTTTGCTATTGCCGTTCGTAGTACATATATATGATCCTGTGTTTGTCTATGTGGCCAGGTGGCCTGTATGCAGCTTGTTCCTCTGTTAATTCTTCTATCCCCTCTCTCAGTCTTTTTTCCAGAATTTTGAAATATATCTTCTGTATTACTGATGATAGACATACCTATTGCTCTATAGTTATAGCATTCATCTGTGTAACATTTCTTATGTACTGGCACTATAATATTCTCCTCCCAGTCGTCGGGTATCTTCTGGCCTTTCCAAGCCAGTTGACAGACCTCCTTGATCCATGCTTTGACTCTTTCCCCTCCATACTGATCATTTCCAAAGCTATACCATCTCCATCAGCTGCCTTTCCTATTTTAATTTGACTTATGGTTTCCTCTACTTTTTCTATCTCAATGTCTCTCCCCGCCACTTCCGAGACTGCTCCTCTTATTTCTCTTTTTCTTCTGTTGTCATTATCTTTAAATGTATTGTCGCAGTATTTTCTCCATGCTTCTAAGATATTTTCTTCTTCTATTTCTATGTTCCCTTCATCATTCCATATGCTCCATACTTGTCTTCCTCTTATTCCTTTTATTGCTTTCCAGAATGCTAGTTCGTTATCCTCATTATATTTAGTCTCGAGTTCCTTTCCGAATTCTTCCCGCGAATCTTGTTTTGCCCTTCGGATGGCTTCTTTGCTTTCGTTTCTTTTAGTTTAAAGTTTATCCGGTGGCCAAATTTTAACCCCTTGAAGAAACAGGCTGTCAAATAATACTTTCGAAATACTATTCATATATGAGGTGTTTGATGCGAAATGATCCACTTCCAGGATTTCTTGCAGTCGTACCTATTTCTCTAAGGCGCGAAAGGGCACGTGAAATGCGTTCCTAACATATCAGCAATGTCGACCTGGCGATCTCATCTATGAGGCATAGCAACGGCTAAATTACGTTGTTCTATTGTTAAATGGTTTCGCTGCATTGTTATTTATTATTAAGAACATAAATGTTACACGAATAAAAAACAATGAACAAAGAAGCTCTTAAGAAGACAAGAAACACAAACACAAACTCGACTTGGCACTAATACCGCTAAACAATTGCAACTGCAACATAATACAGTTTTAATTCTAATCTTAAATTGTTCTACACACATTTGGATTTTATACTTAAAGATAGAATCTTTCAAATGACCACCATTTTCTGCAATGCAAGCTTGAAGACCTTGAGGGAAAATTACCATGACTCGACGTAACATTTCCTCAGGGATAGCTTCAATTTCGACAGTAATGCGGTTTTTTAACTTGCTTAAGTTATTGATAGGTACGGAAAAAAACTTTTTCTTTAAAGTACCCCCAGAGAAAATTATCTGCGGCTGTCAAGTCTGGATTGCACGCTCCCCCGGGAATATGGCCGAAACGCGAAATCAAACGTCCAGGGAATAAGTTACGTAGAGTTGCTAACGATCGGAGGGCGGTATGAGCAGTGGCTCCGTCTTGCTGGAAGTAAACGTATTCGATTCCTCGCCGATGTAACTCTGGTTGCAGAAAATTTATCAACATCTCTACATGCTCTACAACGCTCTGAATTTACCGTTACTGGTCGACCATTAACATCTTCAAAGAAGTAAGGTCCGATAATTCCCATTGATTCCGCAGCACACCAAACAATCACCTTTGGACTGTGCAGTGGTTTTTCATGAACTTCTCTAGGTTTTGTGTCAGAGCAATAGCGATAATTCTTCTTATTGACAAATCCCGCTAAATAAAAATTGGCTTCGTCAGACATCAGAAGCTGATTTGGCGAATCAGGATTGATTTTAATGGCGTTGAGAATATTCTGACAACATACCAGTCGATTTTCTTTGTGACGTGCGTCCAGTTCTTGAACAACTTGCATATTGTAGGGATGACATTTTAGGTCCAAGTGCAAAATTCTTCGAAGACTTCTTTCAGGAATGTTAAGAGTTAAGGAGTGCCGTTTTGCGGAACGTTTAGGACTGTGCTGAAATGAATATCTCGCTCGTTCAATATTCTCTGCATTTCTGATAGATCTTCTGCGACCCATTCCTTTTTTTGTTGCAAACGGACTCTTGATCTTGCCATTTCTTGATCCATCTGGGAATAGTCAGTCGAGATGGTGCATCCCCTCTGCCTCTGTCTCCAAATTCCATACGAAACGCACGTTGTACTGCAGTCATTGACTGCAAATTTTGCAAATTTCTCGACCACAAATATTTTTACTTGCACGGACCAGCGAACCATTTTTTAAAGGTCACTACTGGCATATCAAATCCGAAGGTATGTAGAACAATTTATGATAATAATTATATATAATATAAATGTATTACAAAGTGATTTAAAAAGTCAATTGCAGCAAGCCTAGAAAAAAAGCTATTCCGTCTGCAGTCAGCTGTAATGAGCTTTGAATGACATTTACCTGTATGTCAAACTGTGTGACAGTTCAGGTAGTTACAAATTTTGGCCCAACAAAATGTAAAAATGAACAAGTACATATTTAGTTGCAACTGATTTGTAATTTATTCAGGTAAGTAAACTACAGGTTTTTCGGCAAGATTTCTTTCTTTCTGTTACAATTTTCATATTGTCAGATTCTAAAGCTTAATATAGACGGGACAATCCCTAGGCTACTGCAATTGACTTTTTAAAAAATCACTTTGTATATTTTGTTTAAAAGATATTTAGTATTAAAAATGGTAACATTGCTATGCCCAACCCTGTATATGCTTTATATTGATGATGATGATTGATTTGAAAGAGAGAGATCTAAGAATATACTTTATATTACAATATCCCTATGCATTTTTGAGAAGTTTAGATACATATTTAAAAAATGTACCTACCTGTACCTGTAACCAGGTGCTTTTCTGTGCTTCTGCAAAATATTTTAAGAATCAATCCATAATTTAAAAACAACATACCTACCTAAGTATCACTAGAGAGATATATTTAGTTTTGTAATGTGCTTTTCCATATAAATCTATAATCCACTTATGTCCGCAAGACATCTATACCCTCTTATCTCTGCACGATGTGTTGTCTTATGTTATTCAGAAAATATCAATTCTTGTCAAACTACTTCCAAAATTTTTTTATCAATTTAAAAGATAACAATGTTGTCGATACTAATGTTGATATATCTATCATGTATCTGCCTACTGACACAAATAATTTCTTATTTTTTCAATATTTTATCATTTAATCAGCATTCGTATACTGAAAACACATCTAATCTTTTTTTATCCATAACGTAATCAATATTGAGAGATTCCATAATTCCTTCCCGTCAGTAGATAGGTAAAACGTACAAGAATTATATAAAATATTGAGCATGTTTCCATCTATGTATAACCTTGGTCTGAAAAAATGGAAATAAGTTAGCATTAAATACACAAAATTGGCAAGTGTAAACGCCAGCCTTAAGCATCTTTATCAAAATTTTGATTGCACAATCGACTACATTCCCTAACTTTTACAAAATTGAATAGAAGTTGACCAAGCGGATTATAATTTTAGTAAACTGGAATGACAAGCTTCTATCACGTTGCTATTTTGTATTCCCTAATAGCGGTAGAAGTTGTGTAGTACTAGTAGAAGTTAGGATGCCGTTTAATATGCTGGAAAACCCCAATACATTTTTAAGTGCACAAGTTTACAGTCGTTTAGTCTACTTGAAACACGTTAAATTGTGGTGTTTGATTACGTTTCTAATTAATAAGTTGCAAAAAAAAGCTCGTTCTAACAATAAAAAAAGTCTATTGAGCCACTGTAAATTTTAAATAAATATTTTTATCTACTTTGATTTAATAATAGGTCCATTATGATACCGAAAACAGTTTAATAATGGAGGCTATTATTAAACTGTTTTTGGTAATAAAATCCTCTATTATTAAACTGTTTTTGGTAACTTTTTGGTTTTTAAGATTGATGACATTTGCTTTCACTTTGGTCATAAAACGACAAATGTCAGATGTCGAATATACATAACCACAAACTCTATCAGAAATTTTGAATTTCTACATAACAAGTATCTCAAAGTAGATAAAATAGTATATTATACTCGTTT
>JABXWE010045885.1:0-15665 GCA_014611495.1 Limonius californicus
TTTTCAAAAAGAAACAGTAGTTAAAAAAATTTTGGAATAATCTTGAAATGTATTAAATTAATTTATTTTTTTTTATTTATTTAAACCAGTTCAACAAATACAATTTGTTATTCATGGCGGGATTACAAGGTACATCAATGTCGGAGTATCGTGGAGGGTACATCGTCACCTCTTAGAATTTGCTGGGTTGAGGAAGAATTGGCTTGGTTTTAACAAATGCTATTAATACGTTTTAATCATTTTCACTGTCACTGCTTTTTAAATATATATCCTGCGGTAGTTGTCGTTTTAGCCTCGTATGAATATGTTTACGTCCTAGTTGATATAGATTGGCACTTTCGCAGCTTTGTATATTGGCATGGAAGTTGATGGATGGTTACTTTTTTTATGTGTTCTTCAATTGTGTCCATTTTCAACTCTCGGTGAAGTTGGTTGTTTGAAATAAACCAGGGTGCATCAAGCGCTATCCAAGCACTTTGTTCTGGAGTACTTGGATTTTATGAAGGTTTGACTTGGATGAGTTCCCCCATACCATGCTTGCATACATCACCAAGGGTCGAACTAAGGATTTATAAAGAATTAAGGTACAGTCCGTTTTGAGATTTGATTTTCTATTGATGATGGGATACAACTGCTTTAACCGGGCATATCTTAGGTTTAATTTCTGGAGAATATGGTAATTCCAGGATAATCGGGTGTCAAGGTGAACTCCGAGATATTTTGCAGCTTCTTCTTTCGATTTCCATTGTATGGGAGTTCCATTTACCATCATCAAAGGAGGGTTGTGAATTTTTCTCAGCGTGAAGATTTTCGCTACACATATACTGTTATTAATTTTGAGATTCCATTGTTTAAACCATTTGCAAATTGTGTTCGTAGCTATCTGGAGCTGACTTATGGCTTCGGCTAGATTTTTCTCTTGTGCCAAAAGAGCTGTGTCGTCCGCAAACATCGCTAGCTTTAGCTGGTGGAACATCGTGCATGTAGACATCGAACAGGATAGGTCCTAGAATACTACCTTGAGGTACGCCCGCTCGGATATTCTTAGTTTCGGAAATTTCGTCGTGGATTTTAACAGCGAAGCTACGGTTGTCAAGGAAGGAGAATAATGTTGCTATCAAGTATTCAGGTAAGTCGAGTCGTAGAAGTTTATATTTAAGCGCGTGGATCGACAGTCGGTCAAACGCTTGAGAGACATCGAGGAACATCGCCATTGTGTATTTCTTTCGTTCGAACCCTTCTTCGATGAGGTCTGTGATTCTTTGGAGTTGATGGCAGGTAGAATGGCCGCGTCTAAATCCGAATTGGAATGATGGTATAATGTTTAGATTTGCAACTTGGTCATTTAGTCTTACCAATTTTATTTTTTCTAATAATTTAGATAGTGTTGACAAAAGGCTGATAGGTCTGTAGGTCGAAATGTAATTCTTGCTTTTTCCTGGTTAGGGAAACTTGAGTACGTGGGCATAAGAAATCAAATATGAGATTATAATATTTAGTATACATAAAATTTATGTTGCATCAGCAACCACAAATTAACATATAAACTGTTAATTTAGCAAGCTAATATTTCCATGCTATAAAATCGTTGTAGTAACACGTTTCTTTCTCTAGTTATTTATATATTAAATACGTATTTACTTATTTATTTTTAGGCCGAAACGGTAGCTATATTTTTCCCTCAGAAACACAACTAAAAGGAAAATAACCGCTGTATTATACTGCAACGTAGATGACGTTTTTACCGAAAACTCAATATGTGCGATAGACGTTAGTCCTATCTATTTTACTGTATATCTAATACATTTTTAAAATTGGTATTCGTTTTAAATAGAATCTTGTACCAATATACTTCTAGGGAATATGTCAGCAATATCATTCATTATATACGTTCCAGTTTTTCCATTTTGTAAATATCCTCATTTACCACTGGTGTTTGGTATATCATTTCTTCAACTGTGCCCAAAAATAGTCTATCGTAATGATGTGGCAACTTCTTGGTTACCATAATTACACAGCTCCTCTCCCAATCCAATTTCCTAAAAATACATTATTAAGGTAATTCCTAAGGTGTGTAGAAAAAATTAAACACCTTGGGTGTTGGCTAAATATTAAACTGTATTCAAACATGGAAATAAAGACTATGATTGAGACGGAAAAAGGCTTTATAAAATATTAATTATTCTCCTACCAAAATCTAAACACGAAGCTCAGATGGAGATTGACGAATATCTATATATGGTCAATATTGCTGTATGATATAGAGTCAATGAATAATAAACAATTTATAAGCATTCGAAATATGGATATGTAAAAGAACACTTAAAATCCCATAGACAGACAACACAGATTTTAAACGTAGAAGTGCTGGATCAGATAGATAAAAAATGAGCAATTTTCACCACCATCAAACGAAGAAAAACTGTATTTAGCTCAACTACTAATGAAAAGAGAGATAGAACGTAGGAAGTCTTGGCTTCGAAATATTCGCCAATCATCATCATCATCATCATATTAGCCTATTACATTCACTGCTAGATGAAGGCCTCCCCCAATTGTCTCCATCTTAGTCTGTCTTGTGCGCATAGCTGCCAGTTTTTGACGGCTATGGAAGCTATATCATCAGTCCACCTTTTTGGTGGACGATCGGGTGGTCTTTTCGATGTTCTAGGTCTCCACTGTTGAAATTCTTTTCGTCCACCTGTAATCTCTTTTCGTCTTGCCACTTGTCCCGCCCAGTTCCACCTAGATCTCGCAATTGTTGTGATGCCATGGGTTACCTTTCTTCTCTGTCTTATTACTTCGTTCCCGACTCTGTCGCGAAGTGAGATGCCGAGCATTGCTCTTTCCATAGCACGTTGTGTTACCCGGAACCATTTTCCAATGGACTGGACTAAATATTCTAGACATCTTCAGCATAGCAGAGTATTGAGAAGAATTTAGCAATTTAATCACCAACCTCTAATATACGCAGAGTAGCTATCATAAGAAGAAAGAAAATAATTCCTATCAATCCAACCGTAAAAAGCAGAACATCCATCACATCGGTATCAAAGGTTTTGTCGTACATTGAGTTTCATATCTTCCAACCTTCCGGGTAAAATGTTTGTAAGAAATCCAAAGACCAACCACCGTTTAGATCAATTTTCATGGCAGAATTGTGATCCAATACTATAGCTCCCTATTTTGGCATACCCGACATTTAAGGAAAAAACTCTTTTAAATTGGGTAACACGGATCCAGTGTCGATTCCCTTCTACGTAATAGTGCAGGTTATGTCTATTCACTTTATCATTATGTAACAATTTTGCCTCATCTCTAAACAGTACTCTAAAAGAAGTTGATTCTAAAATAAATGCAAAAAACTTTCTCTGAGGATCACTTTGATGCAGTTCGTACCCCAAAGTAGGGTGCTAGAGATGAAATACATTTTCTTTCAGATTTCTTCTAACTGAAGTTCTACTAATACCCATTTTTATACTTATTTCTCTTTGCCTTACATGGAGATTCTGATTTACTGCCTCTAAACTGCTAGTTCATCTTCCATGTTCATATTCATCCTGGATCTGCATCTTCTGGACTTAACAAATTCACCTTGATTTCTAAAATAACTTTCAGAACGTCTAAATATTTTTCAGGCGGTGACCTTCTTGTTGGATAGCATCTGCCATATAAATTGCGGGCTACAACCGCATTTCCCAGAGATTTAGCAAATAATAGCAACAAATCTGCTTCATCGTTATTGAAAAACATCTTACTTAAAATGTAAGTAAACTGACTCTCGACTTAGTATTGTGATAAGTAGCTAACATTGATCAATTAAATTAAATTGATAAAAAAGTTTCCATACTGTATGTATGTTGGATTGCGACAATAGATATAGATATAGAGATATATAGAGAGATACCTTAGCCCTGTGTATGAAATTATCTTTGAATGATATGCAACATAATATAAATTAACTCAATACGAATTTGGACATTAATAGTCTAAGCTTGAAAGTGAGCCTTGCTGAGAGGTTATTAAATCATACCATTCATATAATTGTTTGTTCAATACTGCACGAATCATCGCGAATTTTAACAGCATCTTTATGAGATGTATAAGCTAGTATAAAAACAAATTTGCTTTTTCCGGTAATGTTTAAAGTACTGGGAATTAATTTCCAGAGGCGCCAATATTGTTGATGGCATGTACATCTTTAGCATATTTAATTTCCATTTTCACGATTAGCGATTTATCTTAACTCCTAATTTGAGACTTTTCTCAGTTCAGCTGGAGCTTTTCTCTTTTAATCTGCTGAACTTCGAATAATAAACCGTATCTTGGAGGCAGATAAGAGGCAAATGTCCGTTCCGTTGTTGGCGCAACATCTACATTTTACATAAATTCTAAAGGGATGTGTCAGGTACTATCTCAAAGAATTGAATATCTAATTTACGAGTAATAACATCTCTAGATCTAAGTTCGCGAAAAGTTTAGTTGCACTTAAACATCCAAAAACTGTACAATTTTAATTAAAACTTGCTATATCTTTTTCAGTCTATATAATAGATATATAAATTGGCTGCAACTGTGGAATTCAAGGTATTCCAAAGTTTTCAGTAAAGAATCAGCAGTAATTGTTACGTAACTGCAAACATTTATAATCACCCTGTATTAAACTGTGGCAATATTTACAATATAAACTACCTCAGCAACCGCATTTTATTAACTTTCCTCATTGGGTGGTACATGATTAATTCTTAAATTCTAAATATCAATGAAGTAGTCAGAAGTGATTTTAGAGGAAGAAAATACCGCAAAAAGTGCATACTGTTCCATTTTTCCTAGATTGCAACGAGTCAAACCAATCAAATTCAAGTATACTAACATGAATCAGGTTTGTTTCGACTGTTTGCTCCATGCGGGAAAATGGAAAAATTCAAATCCCCCTATTCATTAAGAATTATTAAGGTACAACACTTTGGACAAGAAATATTTAAGAAATGATTTAAAAGTTTGTCGTTTTGGTCTGCTGGGCACGTTACATTTTAGTCACCCTGTTTATAAATACAAAATATAAAAAGTTCCCAGTGTAGCAACCCAAACCGCTTTTATAGGGGATGTTACGAGAACGTTGCAACTTCTTCATGAACTTTATATGTTTAAACGTTAATTCTAGTCAAGTATATAACGTTGTATTTTACCTTTTAAATTGTAAAATATTTAACGTAACATTTCAAATGTTTGTTCTTATTGCCATATGCCTGCCTACCGCAGGGTAGTATACTGGGACCGCTGTTATTCAGCATTTTTATTAGTGACTTACCAGATATAATAATAATACAGAACTAGCGTTATTTGCCTATGATACCGCTATAGTGGTACAAAATTATAATCTAGAAACAAATGCAGAAGAAAATAATGTAACAGCAGATTAATGTAATATAGTTGAAGCAGCAGATGAAGCATTAGGTGTGCAAGATATAAATCGGACAAAAACACCAGAATGGTGGAATAATAGAATAGAAGAAATGACTAGCTGAAGAAGTGTATGTACCAAAATTGGTTATCGACAAGGGACAACGAAGACAAATAGATGTATGTTACGGTAAACAGAGAGGTCAAGAAAGAAGACACAAAATGTAAGAATGAGATGTGGGAGAAAAGATGTGAAGAAGTAGATAGTTACATGGGAGGGACTAAGGTGGCAGAGGCGTGAAAGATGATAGACAATATCAGAAAGGATGTCGGAGAGAAAATAAAAATACCGTTGATTAACCTAAACAAACGGCAGGAGTACTACAAACTGCTACTGACCGAGGATAGTGCGGAATTCATATGGAATAAAAACGAAAATCAAATATACGAAGAACATCCCTACTTTGGTCGCCAAAATAAAAAATTAAAACAAAAGCAATGATTTACAAAGTTCTTGCGGACCCCATAACAACGTATGGATCTAAATACTGGCAGATGAGTGATAAAAACAAAAGAAAATTGGAAACAGTAGAGATGGATTATCTAAGAAGATCATGCAAAACCTCAAGACTGGAACATATCAGAAACGAGATCGTTAGAGCAGAAGCGAAAGTACCCGACACCACAGCAGAGAGGATAGAAAACAAGCAACTATAATGGTATGAACATGTTCGACATATAAATGAGGAGAGATGGCCACTGAGAATGTTCAAGTACCAGCCCACAACTCGCAGAAAGAGATAAAGGCCAAAGAAAACCTGGCTTGAAGGGATAGAATGTTCCATGAGAAATAGAGGACTACACGAAGATGAGTGGGAAGGCAGAAGTTTTTGGCGATCTAGATGCAGGAAGCCACAGCAGCCGTACGACCCCCGCATATATATATATATATATATATATACATTTATTTATAATTTTTCAAAGTATTCTCCTACACAGTCAATGCATTTTTGTATCCGTGAAAACCAATCACCAAAACATTTTCTCCGATCTTCTCGCCTTAGGTTATGTATTTCATTTTTAAATGCGTCCACCGCTTCTTCGGCCGATGTAAAACGTAAACCCCGTAACTTATACTTTACACGCGGACATAAAAGGAAATCCTTAGGTGTTAAGTCTGAACTATACGGCGAATTATCCATTATTTCAATGTTTTGGGCATCCAAATACTCAGTCGTGCGTCCGAGCATTGTCTTGATGTAAGATGATCCTTCCTCTTGGACGTTTTTCAAGAACATTATGGAGAACTTGAAGCAAACAAACTGTAGTGTATACCATTCAGCATTAGCAGTACAACGGTTCTCCAGTGCTGTAGTGGAAACATGTCGAATAATTAAAAAATGTGGCGACCATCTTTCTGCTTCTGCTATTTTCCCGAACAACTTTTGTTGGAACCGACTCGTTCTCAAAGAGCCAAACTGCTAACTGTTGCTTTCTTTCGGGATCATAGCAGTATACCCACGTTTCTTCACCTGTGATGATATTGTACACCAACAAATGAGACGATCCAGTGTAGATCTGCACCATGCCACACGGTTTTCTTTTTGAACGGGAGTCAAATTGTGGGAAAGCTAAAGGGCACAAAGCTTACGTACCATCAAATGTTTGTGTAAAATTCTGTCAGTTGCTTTCATACCCATCTTTAAAGTTGTTTGAATACTCCTGGCAGTAGCATACTGGTCCTCTTCAATCATGTTTCGTGCAAGACCAATATACTTTTCGGTAAATGCCGTTTTTGACTTAAGAGCTCGAAAGTTGTCATTTAAGGTAAGTCGAAATTCATTGTACCACTGCTTTACGGTAGCTGAGGAACACGACTTATTACTAAACACTCGATTGATTTCCTCAAACCATTCTTTACGGCTTAAGCCACGCGTGAAATTGTAAAAAACCACAGCTCGATAATGTTCTTTATTCAATTCCATTCTTGGGGAAAGTACTACTTTAAAATTATGTATTTTAGAAACCTTCAAGTATATTTGACAACTTTCACTAAAATTAAACTTGCAAACAACTACGTTAAAATGTCAAGCAAAATTTGTTTCAAAATATCACAGCCTGCTAGATAGGCTCAGCAGAAAGAGAACAACCCTCGTATAATTTGGATATGCCTATTTGTCTCTCTTTACCTTTTAGTCTGAAATTTATTGATTTTTGTACACATGTTAGTCTTTCTCACATATTTTTTTAGTATTTCCATCTATCTTCCTCATTTTCTTGTTTAACATTCTTTTCAGGAGTATACCAATTTTTATTTCCTTTCTGTATATCTTTAACTAAGCGTTACTTAACTTGTTTTATTTTCCATTTTTCCTGGAAAATTATGTATTTTCGTCCCCCTGCTTGGCATTATTCTTAGACTTTCAAAGTCGATATAACGACTTTTAAAAGTCGTTATAACAAGTTTAAAAAAACTGGCGTGACCCCAGAATGCTTTCGTACATTATTAAGGGCTGCAAATACAGGCAAAAATATGGTATGTAGGCTATTCGTTTTCCGTGATGCTCATCGTTGCAGCGTTCTTGTAGAATATCCTACTTTTGCTTTAGTAATCCGTTTGCAATTTCATTAGGTGGAATTACATGTGATGCGCTTGACATACAGGATTTTCGCGGTATTGATGGCCCACATTTCGCGATGCATGTGCCGCTAGTTTCGGATTGATGGCTTACAACACGATACTTCAATAACTAATGACTAGCAAAATTTGATTTTATTGCTCCCACTTCAGCCGTATGAAGCTACCTTAAACGCAGAAGTGTTGTTGCAAAAATACACTTATTTTTAAATTTTAAACTATCGTACACGCCAAGATGTTTTATGACTCTAAGAAAAACTTAAGGATTTTAATCCTCACTTCTTACTTTTGCTTGTTTTATCAAAACATGAAACTGAAAATTAGACAGTTTTCGTTTCATGCTTAATTTGTAAAAATCAATTTGTAGGTTATTTCAGACAAATTGCACACCATTTTCTTTACTCAGATATAAGTATGGGTTGCATGGTTTTCAAGAAAACGACACAAATTTCATTAGTTTCATGAATTTTAAGTAATATATTGCTATGTAATGATATAAAACAAACATCATCTAGCTCCAACATAAAACTGTTATCTCAGGAAATTAGAGAAATGTCTCCACTCCTGCCCTCGACTCGTTTAAAAAGTTGAAACCTTCAAAAAATAAAATTAACATGTGCAAATTTTTACTACCTTCACTTTGCTTTAATGTCACCGTAACTAATTTATCTTTAATCAGCACCAACCTTTACACTAAAATGCCCCTGGGCAGCTACCCATCTGGTACACAGACCGCATTCACCTCCACCTGGTTGGTACAGCTCTCCGTGGACTGCCGGCTTTTCCCGTCACATCGTTCTTCACCATGTTTATTTGCGACGATTAAAACCACACTTCGTTTGATGATGCTGTATTCTCTTTTTAAATATTAGATTTTATATGACATTCCAAAAAAAAAACAAAAGTAATCTCCAATTCAAAATTTAGCAATCGTTGACGGAAGAGTATACTTTGAGACGGAAAAACACGTCTCGCCCCGACGGCGATTGAAAAGTGAATGAAACAATTATTTAATCGTATTTAGAAACTTAGTACTTCTACTTGACAACCAATGAAATTACAAGGTTTATGACAGATGGGAAAGCAATCAAGCTGTCAAATTCCATTTTTTTAAATATTATTAATTTACACAACAAATCACAATGAGACCTTCAGATGGCACTTACGCAAAATTAGCATTCGAGCCCCCCATTGTAATATGACAGCAATATCGTTGTGCTCATTTTAAGAAATTTCTACTTCTTTTTTTTCTTCTTCTTTTTCTTCTTCTTCTTCCTTCATCTTCTTCATCTTTTTCTTCTTCTTCTTCTTCTTCTTCTTACTTATTCTTCCTTCTTCCTCCTCCTCCTGCTTCTTTTTCTTCCTTCTGACTAAACTGCTGTATGTTCCTTCCAATTTGTAATGACTCACTCATTCCATTATCTCATTGGTTTTCTCGATGAATTAGGTCTTGTGCAATTCCGCTTTGCCATAATACGCATAATATATCTTTTATTAGTAGTCGATCAAATACTACTTCGATGTCTACAAAGCACAGATTTCGCAATTATTTTCCAACCACAAAGATGGCACCTACGCGAGATCTTCCGTTTCTGAATCCTCTTTATTCCTCTGTTAATGTTAATGCTTCGTAATAGTGTTGTTCCCGTAGTTGTTTGATATATTTTGGTCCTCTTGAAAATTATTTTTATCAACACCATGTAATATAATGTAACAGCAGTATTCGTATTAAATAAAATGAAACAATAGTTTCCCGGTGTATACAGAAAAAGCATTTTATTTTACTTTGTTCGACAACTCTGAAGAATATATTTTTCTTAGAACAAAACCGCTGTCAAGTTTTTAAAAGTAATGCAGAGTAATAGAAATTTGATACTGACAGCAAGGGAATGTTCGATGTGGTATACAGGAAGAAGATGTTTTCTAAATTAAATCAGAGTGTGATTTTCCGGAATCGGTTGCTTTAACTAGAACCTGTAGCAACCAATAAAAAGTTGGAATAAACAAGACATTTTACCAAACCTTTGGTTAAAATACCATCATCAAAAACATGTACATCCATTACCATTTAACTGAAGCTTCCCTGACTTTCAGAATACCAGGCACGGGCTGAAGGATATGCTGAATAAATGTATCACTAATTATGTGAATTATTTTCATTTCATGAACAAAACCATCATTAAATTAGTTTCAAAATCAGATACCTTCATTTCCATTTAACTGAAGCTTCTCTTACTTTCAAAATACCAGTAAGGAGGTTAAAATTAAGGACACACAAAATAACATTTGATCCCGTTAGGGGTTACTAAGAGAATAAATTCACTAATTTTGTTAAATATTTCAATGTAATTAACCAAATGGCCATTAAAGTAGTCCCAAAATATGTATCTTCATTACCATTCTGCTGAAGCTTCTCTTACCATCAAATTACCAGTAACTAGCTAGAAATTGAGAACACACTGAATAACACTCAATCGCGTTCGAGTTATTAAAGAGAATAACTTTATCACCAACATTGTAAATTACCACAAGTAAATTAGTCTCAAAAGTATGTACCTTTTAAGTGAAGTTCTTATAATTTTCATAATCCCAGTAAAGAATTTGGAATTGAGGACACTCTGAATAACATCGAATAGCGTTTAGGTCATTAAAGAGAACACAGTTTTCACTATTTTTGTTAATTATCCTACATTCATAAACAATACTATCATTAAAATAGTCTCAAATGTATATACTAGCATGTACCTTTTATACCATTTAACTGCAGCTTCTCTTACTTTCAAAATACCAGTGACGAGCTTGGAATTAAGGTCACACTGAAAAAAATTAATGGCGTTAGGATTTTCATGGATAATAAATTTGACAATATATTTATAAATATTTTAAATTAATGAGCACAAACCGTTATTAAATGAGTCTCAGAAACATGTACATTCATTACCGTTGAACCATTATCTACCACTCTCACTTTCAAAATACCAAGAACGAACTTTGAATTACGGACACATTGGACAGCCCCAGGGCTATTCAAAAAATTTGTTTATCCAGTTTTGTTAATTACTTTAATTTCCTGAACAGAACTTTCATTAAATTAGTTTCAAAAGTATGTACCTTTATTACCATTTAACTGAAATTCTTATAATATACATAATCCCAGTGATGAGCTTGGAATTAAGGACACTCCGTAAAACATTGATTAGAGTTGGGGTTATTAAGGAGAATAAAGTCGACATTAATATTGTAATTATTTTACCTAAGAAGCTTGCAAAGAGTTCTTCAGAAAATTTAATTTGCATCGAGATCCTCTATGATATTCTGATATCGTATTTGTAAATAAATCCGCCTTGAAACGATACGCTAACAAGACAACACGTATAACATCCGTTTCCAGTTTCGGACTTTTAAACTTATTTTTCCGATCAGTTTTTGATATACTATCGTATTTCAGATTTCCTGAAATAGGACCAGCCCTTACAAGAAAATGAATGAAGGAACGCATTCACACACCGGCATCTTCAAAACACTCTTTTGGGAAGTTATTCTTAAAATCAATACTTTCCTATGCTGGAAGTATGAGAAAGCAACAGCGAAACAAGTGTTGCTTACACTTGTACCAGAGGCTTTACAAAATGCTTTGTTTTTATACAGGATAAGTTCCGGAAAATCTTTTATCCACAGCGAGACTACGATAATACCATTCGCTATTTTCACACAAAACAGCTACCTCACTTCGGAGAAAACATTTAAATTAAATAGAATTGGTGTATTGAATAATGATTTTTTGCTGTTCCATCCTTTGATTGTATTATGGTAACGAAAAATTTCAAAATATCCTATCATCAAGTAAGACTAATAGTAATGGAATTCACTGGGATATTAACACGTTTTATCAAATTGCGTTAGTAGAAGTTCAAAATAATAATTTAACCAATAAGGGTCCATCTATTTAACGCTTTCTGAATTGGAACTTCGTACATCTATGGGCTATTATGTGGTGTCTTAAAGTACCTTAATTACGGATTTTTTTGCGAGTTCCACAAAATGTATATATATTCTGGTATATTTGAATTTACTGGCTCTATTTAACACACAGACCTTCATTTTAAATATTTCCACCTTTTTAAACATGTATGTATTGATAATGAAATAAATAAATACAGTCAGACAACACAACTACAGTAACATTTTAACTTCTACCTTCTGCTTCTTCTTTATCTTAGGCGATTTTCACGTGTTTATTTCGATCGCCTTTCCATCATGGGGCGACTACGACCTCTTCAGCCTTTTGGAGAGTTGACGCATGCTGCCCGTATCTGTCATTCTTATGATTATTCCATTCGATTCTTCTTCGCGTCACCTACTCATTTAGTTGTTGTATACTTTCGCCTAATGCCTGTAATTTCTCCACAATTGGCAACGGATATCTCATACAATGAATCCTCAGCATTCTTCCACTTGCACAGGTTTGTTCTTTATCGTTCTACATGATATTATACAAATTTTACAATTTGAAAGATGGGATATTTTATAAAATATCTTTCCGGGTATTTCTAGAAACTACCAACGAAAAACCCTTCATTTTTCTCTTGCAAATATAAAACTGTATACAGTTGTTCTTCAAATGTTGAATGGCAAAATGCCGATTTCCACAACAACCCTTCTGTTATTAACACTTAAAATTTTAAAATCCCTCCTGCAATGACATTATTTCCTGTTCTTTGCCCATCCTTCCATTTGGTCCTGCATATTTTACTTATTTCATCCACCCACGCTATTATCGGCTTATCCACATCTACTCTTCTCACTCATGGTTTCCAGTCTGAAACCTTATTATGCTACGCTATAGCAACGGGTCATTGCATTTCTATATCGCTAATCTAATTGTTTCAGTTACGATTTTCGACACCTACATGTTACCCTTTCTATGTATTAAAGTGGTTTCGAACGTTTTTCATTCCTTACCTCATGACTGCTATAATATTCTCACTCATACACACTGATTAAAGACTTTGGATTTCACTTCAGGTGATATCTTCCAAAGTCTATACCTGAGTTAATCTTCCGACCATCATATTATATTCCTATTTCTGACTGTTGCTATTTAATTTTGTACTATATAAGGAAGTACGTTTACCAATTTTTTAATATATTTTTTCTTTTATTGTTGCCTGGCGTATCAATGATCGATCCTCGAGTCAGCTCCATGTCAGATGATGATGAGGGTTTCCCATATTGCTGGTTGTTTAGCATGACTTTTCTAGCTGCGGCTTTTATGAAGTTACCACTGATTCTTGCATTGGTCCTTTGAAGTGTATGAAGTTAAGTAGTATTAGTACACCATTATCTTCGGAAGAGAGGTAAGACCTTCCCAATCTATAACAATTCCTTTAATTTATGTTCGTAAGTACATCTTCTATGGCCAATCTCCAGAGGCCTTCCTGAAAATAATCTGCCCATGTGGTATACGCTTTGAACTAATGCGATCTTGCTGCCAAACATATTACATTAATAAACGGTTTGCTATAGAACACGCAAGTAGTCACCCCAGAAGTGGTATCCTAACTATGCATTGACAAGCCTTGAAATTGTACGAATAAACATATTTCCAAAAAGGGACGTACATTTGCCAATTATAGGCAGGCTGCTTTATTTATAAATATCAAACATACAGCAAATAAAAATATATTGTGCAACCCAGTTTTCTACATGATCCCCGCCAATATTCACGTAGTAAAAAGTTCATACCAAATTTCCTCACCTACTGCTTTTTGAGGTTCATTAGTGCCATCAGACCTTTTAGTCAACAAATGAAAATCAAAATTAAGTCTGGGCTGTGGGGTGGATGACCAAGAACCACCCAATTGCGTTAACCCGTCTCTTTATTTCTGTCTAATGGTTTGTTTTGGTTTTCTTCAGTTTGACGATAAATACAACTGTTGATATATCTATCTAACTTGTAATATATTTCTTCCGAAATTACATTTCCTCAGTACCGCTGTGCGCGTATTTTCTAACCTAAACTGGCGCCACTAGTAGATTGGTAGTATCGATGTGCATCCCAATCATCTGAAATTGTAGCCTGATCGATGCAATGTAACTGACGTACTTCCGTAAACATCCTTCGTATTAGGTATAGGTATATAATACTGGAAATACGGTTAATTACAAGAGAATATAAATACGTAACTCATCAGAAAACAATTAACTGCAGATTATATCTCGTCCACGTCGTCACTGTCATGTTCCCCTAATTGAATAATTATTTAAGAGAAGGGGAAATGTTTAAGTATCTCTTCACAGTATGATAGAAATTCTTGAATACCTCGTTTATTTACGTACCAATTAATGATCAACAGAGGTTCTATGGAGGTTTTCTAAAAATCAAGCAGAAACCCTTGTCTCTCTATGCTAGGTGCATACAATTGTTTTATTATTATATTATATTTCAATAATAATCATCCTTTATAAGTATATGATACACATATTTATTGAAAATATATATGTGTTTCAGTTTCAAATCTGTAAACTTGTGACCCACGCAAGACCTGTACTGTTCGTGAAGTTGTCAGTAACACCCCACAGAAAAAAAACGGCTATGACAATCTAAAGTGACAACATTTATCACACACATTTGTCATGCAGGTTTATAAGTTTCCAATTACAATTCATCAATGTTATCTCAGCAGCGCGACAGTGATACAGCGGTAGCAAAAACCACATGACAAATGCTACTTTGTTACTTCAGGCTGTGTAATAATTAACGCAGTATAGCATTCGCTCGCAAGTGAGGCTTAAAAGTCCCCCATAGTCGGTTTTCTTTTCACGTAGGGCTTTTATTAGATTTGCGCTTTTTGTTCTTCGCCATTCATCGTGGCGTTTTCTTTTACTTATTAAAAATTGTTGCGGAAACGACAAAAAATTCTACTCTACTCCAATACGTGAACACTGGTGGAAAAATGTTCATGTTTACTTCAGTAATAATTTCTGTAGAGTTCTGACATCTGAAATTATTCGACAACCGCGGAAATTTGTAGGACTGAAAATTTTGAGTCCTGGCGGAAATTCAACTCGAAATTAATTTTATCGCTGCTTTTTCCGCTATAAGCAACTTAACCTCCCAGAAAAGGAACGTAGATTTGCCCAAATGCGATTCCTATTTTAAACGTGTGTCTTGCAAAGAAACAAATACTGCTTAAGGAAGGACCATCCGTACAAGGTTAGCACATCAAAAGTTCCAAACGAAGTTTAGTTGGTCCCAAATGGACGGTCATTTTAACATCACTAAAACTTTCTTACTTTTAAACAACAAAGGAACGCATTAAGTGCTATAGCACAAGACTGTGTACACAGTTGACATATATTCCGAATATTTTTATTTTGTGCTCTTCTAGTGCTTTCGGGTAGAGCACAAATAAAAAGCTGAGAAGTAAAAACTGCTGTAACTATCCGACTATTTTAAAGTCCTAAAAGTAGTCCGACTTCTGTATATTTATACGTTTTCATAGCACGAACGCGATTTTATTTTGGTGTTTTCAAATTTTTACCCCATTACTTGATTGACTTACATATATATATATATATATATATATATATTGCTGTGATATTATAATGGGGGGGGGGGGGG